>VWYE01010154.1:0-62842 GCA_013398995.1 Alaudala cheleensis | reverse complement strand
TTTTTTTTTTTTTTTTGGCATTTGTACTAGAAAAACAGCAAAAGGCAATTCTGACTCAGTAACTCTAATAGCAGGAGAAGAACTAAAAGATGAAAAAATAAAAAGCATTGAGGTTAAGGTTTTAGGTTTGGGATTTATGGGATTTGCTGAAGTTTATTTGTTACCTGTGCTTTAGAAATAAACAAAAGCTTCTTTTGATTCTGACCCTGAAGTAACTCCCAAAAAGGGAAAAGCAGAGGAGCTTTTAAATAGTAATGAAAACTTGGAGGTTCATCTGAATTATATGGAAGTGCTTTTGATGCAGGGTTTCCTAGTAATAAATACCACTAGATGTTGATGTTCCTGTAGCTCTGGCTTCAGTCACATTATCCCAGATTCCTCCTCCTCATTCTTTACTCCAAATGATGGAGAGGTTATTTTTTAATGTGACTCCTGCACATGAAGTCACCTCCATGATCACATGCAGTCACTCTTGTCACCACAGGGACCTTAGAGTCACAGAATTTCCTCTTGTTGTCTGTTACCTGGGAGCAGAGACTGACCCCCACCTCACCTGCAGCCTCCTGTTGGGACTCCCTGAGCATCCTTTCCTTTCTCCTCTCTGATCCACTCCAAGCATCTTCACTGTGTCCAGTTTGTCACATTTAGAAAAATTCAGAGCAATAGAAAGCTACTGTTTATCTTTTTGTGGTTCATAATCTGGCACTTTAATTTAAAAGGTCACATTTTATGTCATTAAGGTTGCCTTTGCTATTTTCATATTTAGCCCGTGCATTTATGTATCAGTAATTAGTACCAAAAGTGCCCATGTGTATATCCTCAGTCAAATCTGTAATAAATTGCAAAAGTAAGCAAAGCTTGGAAGCAAACTAGAAGTTTGAACCAAATCTGATTCCAGATTTACTTTCCTTGAACCAAAACAAATTAAAAAAATGTTTTTCCCATTTAAAATCTAGAAGAAGAATATTCATTCTTCTGTTTTATCTCTTTTCCTTTGAGATGAATGGCTTCAATTCCTGCTCTTTTCCCACCAAATGAAAAACTTTCACAGTTTTTTGTTTTTTTTTAATGAGCCTGGTACATTTTTCTCCCAAATCTTCCCCTCTGATTGCAAAGTAAGGGACAGTATGTGGAGCCTGAATTTACCTGTTCTCTTGCTCAGTACAGAGAGCATCTTTTGAGTTTTTATGGACCTGTGACCCTTTTATGGACCCTGTGAAAGCAGGAATCACAACTTTCTGCCTTGTAGGGCAGTTGTGGCTTTCCTTCTCTCTCTTACTATTAAGCAATTAATTGAATTGCTTAATTAAAAACTTTGTTTGAATGTTTGTCATAAATGTAAGTCTTTCCTTTTCTTTGATCCACTGCTCATCAAGGAGTGTGCTGGATGGATTTCCTCCCTCCATTACAGCTGCTGTAAACTTCCAATAGTAACAGCAAAATTGAACAACTCAGTGCTAAAAACTCCTGCAATTGACTGTAGCATTGCAGCCTCCTATTTATTATCTCTCCAGTTAGGTTGTATCTCTTGCTGCATTCACTTGTGGTACACCCAGCATGGCCACTGGTTCTGATGGCTTTGGGGTGTTGACCTCATGTCATTCCAACTTCAGATTTGGTCTAACAATTGTTCTTGTGGTGGGTTTTTTTTGTCATTTTGTTTAAATTGTGAGACAGTTTCTTAATTTACTGCAATGTGAGCCTTTAACACAAGAAGAGGGTGACACCAAAGCAGCAGCAGTTTCCTCTAGTCCTTGGCAATGTGTCCCCACAATTGCATTTACACAGGAGAAGAATGTGAGGCATTTTTACTGCTTTTTGAAATGTCAGGGTACTATGGCAACTTGTCTATGAATTCAGACAATTCCCCAACATCCATTAAATTGTAGGCATGTTTCTGGATCACTTTGGGGGATTTTTGTGGTTTGATAATCAATTTTTAACCTCATTCATTCACATTTCTAGCGAAATTATATTTAGC
Source organism: Alaudala cheleensis (assembly GCA_013398995.1). NCBI lineage: Eukaryota > Metazoa > Chordata > Aves > Passeriformes > Alaudidae > Alaudala > Alaudala cheleensis. Next base: position 60,861 of record VWYE01010154.1, on the reverse strand, counting down.
TCAGTCCTGTTTGGATCATAAGGGGTATGCCCATTTTGCACAGCTCCATTGTTGTTGCTTTGAATCCAAAACAAATCAAAGATCCATATTCTCTATCCATTCTGGAGCACTTCAGGTCACTTCTTACATGGATTCATTCAGTGCACTATTGTTGCTATTTCTGTTGTTGCTGTATTGGCTCCCAGGCTGTTTTTTGGGGTTTTTTTTGGTTTTTTTTTTTTTGGCCCTGCAGGCACAAAATCTTCTCCAGGCTCAGAGCTCTAATGTGTGTGAGGGAAAGAGCATCTCACCAGTGAGGAGAGCATGTGGCTGGGAGCATGCTGAAAGCCCTGTGGTTCCTGAGTAGAGAAAAATAAGGGTAATTTTCAGAGACCACAGCTAGTCTGCTTTGGGGAGGAAAGGAGCAGAGCTAAGAAGGCAGTGGGCCAAGAGCAGCAGGTTGAAAGCTGGCTGGAGAGGGGGTGATTGATGAGGAGCAGGCTGCCAAGGGCTGGTGGCACCCAGCTCTTGTTGCACCTGTAGCTGCAGTGAGAGGCAGTGCAGGGCAGGGATGTGCGCTCAGCCCTGTCACTGGCAGGGCAGGGCTGGGGCTCTGCTGGGGGGATGGGGACTCTGCCATGGCTGGGAGTGAGGGGCAGCAAAGTGACACAGCTTTCTCAGGAGGGGTGTGTGGTATGCCAAGGACATGGCAAGGGCAGGGATCACTGAGTGCTGCCAGCATCAGCTGTGCTCTCTCCTGCATTTGCGTGGCACGGTGCATTAGCAGGCAGCTGAGGAGTGGCAGCAGACATGTCACAGCAGACATTACTCCTAATCTCCTGCAGCCTTGGGCCAGCTTCTCTCACTCAAACAGCTGAAGTTTTGGCTTTCAGAAATTGAGCTCTGATCTTCCTCCCGAAAAATTAATTTTGAAATTGAGGATCCAATGTGTATGCTGCTGACCTGAACATATGTTACAACCTGATAGTAACAGAATCATCACTCAGCATCACTTCACAAATAAGTGTGCTACTTAATCTATTTTTTGCCAAATCATGGCTTCTTTAGGACCACCTTATCACTCTGAGGCATTGCCTCTTCCTCTGTTGCCATTAACTGTCCTGAACTATTGCATTCCCAGAAATAACAGCTATAGATTTGTGTAGGTGAGATGCTGAAGCTGATTGGAGAGGAAACTTGAATGGCCACATGTATTGTTACTTTTCCCAGGTAAAGTTTAAGTAAATTTGACACACCCCTCCCTGAGAACCTTACATGCAATGGAATTCCATTAGGACAGTAAAAGAATAAAATATCAATCATAATTATCTCTCCTATGTATTGGAGTGAAAGAAGTTGGGAGATTATTGAAATAATTTCAACAGCAAATGCTCATCAGACACCTGGATATCAGTCACTCACATAAGAGTGCAAGAAAGGCATAATTCCAGTAATTTGAACTACAGGAGCAGAGAACCATCTCATTCTGGCTTTGTGACTTTTTCTATGATATGTTAGCAACATTTATAAAAGCTATATGATAGCTGAACTCTCAAATTGGTTTCTGATGTAAAGGCTTTAAATTTTAAGGTAAAATAACATTGCTGCAGGATAGAATCCTAGTCAGCAAAATCCGCACATCCAGATACACGGGCACAACGTTTCATTAGCAGGACAGGAAAATTCCCTTTGTGTTGTGGGGATAGGCCACCAGCCAGAGGCAGAGAAGGCCTTTAGAGCTGCTGCCTCAACATATCTATTGGGAGGATGGCTAAAACCTAATCTGAAGCTCATCTCATTTATTTGGGCCCTTTCCCCCGTGCAGGAGCAACAAATGTCTTGCACAGAGCTGCCTGGCAGCAGGGTTTAAGTCATGTAGGTCTAATGGAATCTATCCTGGTTGGTTTTTTTTTCATCCAAGCTCCACTGTAAATATATTGGGGAGCTAATATAACTTGTCACGGAGTCTGTCTAAGTTGCAGTCACAGCAGTGATGGCAGCATGGTTTAGAGCTATCCAAAATAAACTTTAAATTAGCTAGCTCAGGTAGAAATAGTAATCCGTGGCAAGATGGTCTCAGGACAGAAAAAGTGTTCCTAGTTCTTGGGTAGAAACTAATGTATTTTTTCTAATACAGTGATTATTGCCTTTTAGGATTGACACCTAAAAACAGTAGGACTGGGTTGTTGTTTGTTCCCCAGGAACTTGCAATGCAGCTTTGTACTCTGGCCAAATATTTTCCTGGATAATTCATAATTTATACTGTGGGACACCATTCCAAGTTAAATTAAGTTGTAATATTGCAGCTTCAATTTAAAAATACGTTAATTTACAAGTGTGGATTTTTATGAGGAAAAAAATCCAGGGTTTTAGCTGATCTGTTAGTGACTTAAATCTCTCAAACCACTAAGCCCTGCATAATCTTAAGAGCAGTAGCTCTGCATTCAATTTGCTACTTCACAAGTCAGCATCTTCTCTGAGTATTTGAGGAGGAATTATTTTAATGTCAGCTAACAGGAAATTGCTGCATGTGTAATCCCCAATCAGTAAAACTCACACATTTGCACACACGTGTCCTGCACACGTTCAGTAGGACAGAACACAATTGCTCTGAAGTTCACAGGATTTTTCAGCACTATTCTAACAGGTTGTCATCATCTTTGAATCACCCTATTCTCACAATATCTATTAGATTGCCTAGTGCTCACCTTGTGATGCTCTATTAGTCAAAACATCTCTTTGCCCATATATTCAAATGAACTGCAGAGGTTATTAACTTGCCCTTGGCAAAAAGATTTAGCTTTCTAGGGCAAATGCTTTTATAAATTCTGTGTGTGACAGTTTTATTACATATTGTAAATAGAATACCCTGCCAGATTTTTATGACAGCCATCACTAAGTCATTCAGACCTTATTACTTTTCATCCCTTCACATACCTTGAATATCTTTTAAATTTTTTTTTTTTTAATCTTTAACAGGCCTTGCTTTGGTCAAGGCACTCTTTCTACTTGGGTAGCAAATTTTATTTACTAACATAGCTGCTCAAAACATTTTTTTTATTAAGCCAAATATTTTATCTTGCAGAAAATCAAGGCTGTATTTTAATTTGGCTCAGACACAAATTAATTTGCACGTTCTGCATTTATAGTAATAGACTCATTTAAGCTTGTACACTCTCTGCTAGCAGTTAATATAATAGTTTCTGTGCTCAGCTGCATACCTATCCTGGGTCTTGCTGTTTCTAACTGGATGAATATTCTGCTGTTATTGACTTCATTTTAAATTTGGCATTTCAAAACAACAAGTGTGTTGTGAAAAGGAGAAGTACATAATCCATGCTGCTGTGAAGACCTACTCAGACATATCTAGTTACTGCATGTTTTGTCAACTCATTTCTCTGATCTGAAGGATGCTGTCAAAGGAAAAAGAGTTGTTGGAGAGATTTTGTTCAGACATGTAGTTTATTAGCAGTGGAAATCTCACGAGCGATGGGCTCGGTGAGCACCGGCAGTAAAAACAGCAGCTCCTGCTGCAGGTTTGCTGCCTGCTGGGAAGACAAACAGAACAGGAGGAGTGAGATTGGCTGTGGTAAAGAGACAGTAAAAGTGAAGAGTGATGATTGCCAAAAAATGATGTAAGGAACACGGAGGACTAGGTTCATTCCTATAATTATTAATCTTTTTGGAATGTTGCCTTCAGTAGTAACGTAAAAGACAGCAAAGCTCATTCGCCAGAGAGGGGCTGAGCTGCCTGGGGAAGGACATCTCACTGCCTGGGGAGGCAGCTGAGCCTCCCCCTCCAGCATCCCTGGGCCTTGGGACAAGCCCCTTCTCTTGCGTCTTGGCAAACCAAGCCTTAGCTCTCCCTGGGGATGTCACAGATAAGGACGGATTGGGGCTCATACAGTCACTGGCCAGTCAAAAGTTAAAACCTTGATGGAGCTTCCACTTCCTGAAATTGGTAGGAAGGTGGTGTGGTGGGCTGTGAAAGCAGGACAGAACCAAGTCCCTCTTGGTTTTCTGCTGCTGCCTGATTGGGCATGTCTTCTTACAACATATGATTCTGATGAAACAGAAAAAAAAATTCCTTTTAATAGAGAACCTTGAATTGGCTATAACAAACCCTTATTTGAAAATTCACTGTATGTAGTTCCTTTTTCTTAATGTTTCTGCAAGTGTATGAACTCAGATTCTTATAAAGGAAAGAGTCAGGTGATTTGCAGCTTTAAAGTTGTATATTTTGCTGTCGAGGCAACTTACAGTAGTTGGGTCACATTATGATAATTAGCCTATTTATAAGTTCGCTAACGGGGTTCTTTGTTTTAAGCACAATAAATTCTAAAATTAGTGAATAAAGCTAGAAGCTCGTTTTCAGATCCATTTAGATGAGAGGTGCTATATAATTTTAAAGCTATTATAAATGATTGAAAGATGTTTTCACAACTGCTGCTAGATTGCATGGGAGTGTGGAATAGCATTTCAAAAGATCTCAGAATTAATGTGGCTATGGGTGTGCTCTGGAGAACTGCTGAACCTTCACTACAGCTTCCTTTTTGCCTGCTGCTGACTATGGCAGTGTTTCAGTAATCAGGTACTTATTTTCATGCTAACTTCCTTCACTTCCAGTCCTGAGTCTCCCAGCCCCTCTAAAAAGGTATCACTTTATATGTATATATATATATACACTTTTCCATACCCCCATTTAATAATGATTGACTCTAAATAATCCGTATGGTTAGGGGTGGGGATCCATGTGTTTCTTACTCTCCACTGAGTGCAAGGTCTCCAGAATAAAACTATTCTAAAACTTGAGAACAAACCAGGCATCATTACATTTTAGGATATGCTAGTTACATTGTCATGGTAAAGATTGTGTTTTCCATTGCATTAAAAGCAGTGATTCTGGCTCCTTCTTTATGTATGAACAGCATGTTCTTCCCATAATGATGATATTTGATTTAAAAAAAAAAAATGCTAAGGATGCATTTGCTGCTGAATGTCTTAATTATATTGACCTAACATTTACTTTTAAAGAAGCACTTTAAGAGATTTTTTCCATCTGTCAGACTTCTTTTTTTTTTAGTTGTTTTTGAAGTGTTTTGCTGGTGAAAAGAGATGCAGTTCTTTAATGTCTCCTCACAATTAAAGCTAATGGAAATATCACATTTGTGCTTAATGTAAAGTAGTAGCTTTAAATAATTAACTCTCTTTGGACATTTTGTAGATGATAGAAATGAGTCTCTTCTGCTAGAAAGTTGCTTCAAAGGTGCTATAAAAGGAAAATAAAAAGAAACTTTTGAATGATATTCTAAGACTAGGGAACAGATTTCACCAAGAACTCTCCATATTATCCAGGAGTCTCATTTGTCAAAGAATTTTTTTTTTAAAGGACTCTTGACAACAGTAGCTAGTGGTGAACTCTTAGATTTGCAAAAACTGTCTTGCAGTTAGTCCTCCAGTTCTTGCTGGCTTTTGTTTGTGGAGTGTCTCTCCTTCTATTGGGTCTCTCTGCATCATTGTTATGCTAAGCAAAGAAAGGGAGAATGAGATCAAGGGATAACCAAGAAAACAAAATTGATTATGTAACCTACACTTTGAAAACTGGTTGAGTGAAAGATTTCTATTTCTTTCTATATTCATTTCATTAACTCTTCCTCTGAGTATATTTTTATTTCCTTTACATTTCTAGCATTGTGAATACCTAGGGGTGAACTCAATAGAATTGTTACATCGTTTAATGTAATAGGATGTGACATGATGCAACTTGATCTAGTGCCTGAAAATAGCAAGATGCAATGCATTGCAGAAGGCATTTGAGAATTCTGAGCACTGCAGGTAGAAAATGGCCAATTTGAAATCTGGCACATGCACATCTTCATTTTTACTCTCTAATTATGCCATAAACAAGTCTAATTCACTATAGCACTTTGAAGTAGTTTGCAATTATTCTTTTCAGACTAAAACATTACCTTAGGCAGCAAGAACTTCCCCTCTTCATACATCAACATGTTATTGTGTTAATGTGCTTATTATTGTACCATTTTGATTGAAAATGCTAATTATGATTGTTCTTGAACTTAATGTGATTTTTCTGGCTGACAGTGGCCATTTAATAAATGGGAACAACTTTCCACTACAAGAGCTATAAGTGTTTAAAAGGGAACTGCTCTTCTTTTTCAAGGAATCCAAACATTAATTCTCTGGAACCAAGTCTTGCTTCATCATACTTTTAATGACACTCTAGGAGGGTGTGGTTATCCCCAAATAATCACAGTGGTAAGGAATTAAAGGCAGTCTGTTCAAAGAACAACCAAGGAAATTTAAAAGTTCATAAGGGACAAGGTTAAAGCTCTTTCTTTCTTTTTGAATCTGTTATATGAAATCTAAAAAAACTCCTGTTTAGTTTTAAAGTTCTATGTCTGCAAGTTGGGATAATTCATGCATAGCTGCATCTTTTTATTCTGCCTATTCATCAACAACAACAACAAAAAAGAGATCAGTTGATAATACAACCAACTTGGAAGCAAAACTGTTGAATGTCTGTGTAGAATCAGTGTAGAAAAGTGATATTTTTGCAAAAGAAAGGTTAGCTGTGTGAACGGATTTTTTTTGCTACTATTCATAAAGCTGAATTTGTGCCTAGCCCATTGCTGAGAAGTTTGCCATTGATGTTTGTATTAATTATTTTACTATGGCAGATGAAATTATGGCATTTGATCTTCGTGAGGGCAGGAAGGGTCCTCTGGAGTTGTGTTGTGCTCTTTGAAATCAGAGAGATGCTCCCCTAATTAAACGCACAGGAAGTATCTTTCCCATCTCATTTAGCATGATTATTTCAGTGTCCCCCTTAACCCACAGTGTAATTAATTAGCATTAGGAGCCATATGCTTGCACTGTGTGTTCAGTCCTCTGAACAATGCCTCTGCTTCTGTAGGGCTTCCCAGTGTTCTGTCCTGTCCAGGGGTCTGGAGGGGGACACTGCTGGAGGGGTGCATCTTTCTGCCTGGGGGAAATTAGTTTGGGGAAAACAGTAACAATGAGAAATGCAGTTACAACCCTTGGTGGGTAAAAAATGTCAGCAGATTCTGCACCTCTGCTCCAATCTGGTGAGATCCCACTAGAGTGGGAGTGTCCAGCTTTGGAGTCCTCAGCACAGGAAGGAAAGGGACCTGTTGGAGCCAGGGCAGAGGAGGCACCAAGGGGATCAGAGGGATGGAGCAGCTCTGCTGTGAGGAAAGGCTGAGAGAATTGGGATTGTTCAGCCTGGAACAGAGAAAGCTTTGTGGTGAGCTAATTGTGGCCTGAAGGGAGCCCACAGGAAAAGATGGAGAAAGACTATTTACATGGGTCTGGAGTGGCAGGACGAGTGGGAATGGCTTCAAATTGAGAGTAGGTGTAGGTTGGATAGCAGGAAGAAATTGTGAGGCTGGTGAGGCACTGGCACAGGTTTCCCAGAGAAGCTGTGGCTGCCCCATCCCTGGAAGTGTTCAAGGCCAGGCTGGATGGGGCTCTGAGCAACCAAGTTTAGTGGAAGATTCCCTGTCCACAGCAGGGGATTCCAAAAAGATGATCTTGAAGGTCCCTTCCAACCCAGGCCATTCTGTGATTAGCGAGGTAGATGAAGAATAAATGGAAGAAAAGAGCTGCAAACTTTTATGGATAGGAAAGACAGATGGGTGTTGATCTTGCATGGGAAAGGCAATGCTGTGCAAGAAGTTTTTTGGTCAGAAATCATCACTGTAAGGCTAGTGGGAGTTGGGGACAGAAGGAATTGGCATGAGTTTTGAGAAGATGAAAAATATGCTGTTTAGCCAAAAAATAGTACAGGAGCTGAAGCCCCATGATCACAAAGACACTGAGAAGTTCAGGCTGCAGGAGAGCTGAGTAGTGCCCCAGCAGGGTCCTCCTCTCAGCATTGATTACAAAAGGAGATTTGGGCTACCAGGGTCTTAATTTAGACCTCTCATGCAAATGCTGAAATCTGCCAGGGGTTTGGGGTGGAGTCTTGCTATTCCTGGTTTTGCTCAATCTTTGTGCAATGCAGCATCAGTCTGTATATATCACTAAACTGTGATTACTGGTGTAAGTATAAATAATAATAATGGTTCCTGCTGTCATTTAAGATACATTGCAAACAATCTAAGGGCTTCAGTTTCTCCCTGATAGGAAAATGTGCACCATAAAGTAATACCATGCATAGGAATAGAAAATAAAATATATTAAAAGAGATAAATTCATCCATGTTTAAAATAAATTATGCTCTACCTCAGCAAATTTTCAATAACTGCAGAAGCAAGATATCTGGGACACTTGTGGGATATTTTATCTTTTCTTTATTACATGTTTTTAGTTTAATGCTGGTTATCAGTGCTTAATAAATACACTGCCATTAGGTCTTGGGTGTGTTGAACATTAGCTGCATTTATTGCTACTGGCATTTTCAGGTTTGATTGTGAGTGAGGACCTGCTGGGACAGACAGTGTGGTGATATCAGCTAGTGATGTCCAACTCCAGGGGAATTGAGGATTCCCAGGTCTCACCTGGTGAAAACCTCCTCTTTGCTTTGACTTGCTGAAATTCCCTGCTAGTATTTTTGCCTGGGGTTCTTGCCACGTGCAAGTGGTTGGGTCAGCAGCCAGACCTTGCCCTCAGCCCCTCCTCTGGTGGCCCCTGTGCTGTCACATCGGGTTGTTCTGTGCTGCTGCTGCCTCTGAGCACAGCCCTGGTGGGGTCAAGCGAGAGCAGGGCTGAGCCTGGAACAGCTCATTGTCCTCAGTGCTGCTGGGCTGGAAGGCAAGGAAGGGATGGAGTGGGACAGCTGTCACCTTCCTGGTGTCACAGCATCCCCCTGGACCCTGGGGATCACAAACTTCCTTCTCTTACCTTTTAATACACAACTTCTGCATCGAGGCCTGGCATTCTTGTGGGCTTATGAGGAATATTAATTTAAGTATGCTTTCTTTTACAGACCTAGAGTGAAGCCAAATATCCTGTGTGTCACTACAACTAAGTGTATTGTGTTGCATTTTAGAGTATTTCAAACCCTTTTATTCTACAAAAATCCAGTTTGTCTCCTCTCAGAAAAGGAAAGAAAATGAAGTAAAAAGGTCTAGGCAAAGATACACAGGATTACACTGTGTGTAATTTTGCAAATATTTATTAAAAATTAAGTTTAATCTTTGATAAAAAATTTTAATATCACAAAAATTCTCTGATATCCCCTCCAAAAATCTTTATGTATTAATATCCTTATATAATATATATATGATTCTATAATAAAGGCACAGTGCAGTATTTGTTCAAATTAGAATATATTGATGTTTTAAAATTCATTTAAATGCAAAAAAACTCTTCTTGATGGGTTAGAACAGTTGGCACGTAACAATAGTTATCATATAGATGTTTGTTCCAAAATACATCTTGTGGTGTTTCAGTTGTGGAGTTTTATTTAAAAGTCTCCAGGGAGATGAAAGAGTCCGAGCACTGCATTGTGATTTCCTTCTTTGGTTTTCTAGGGGAGTGTTAGCAGTCATGTTCTCTTCTACCTGCCTGTTTTAGAAAAGGTGCTGGAAACAGAGATTTATTAGGGAGAGGAGACATAGGGAAACCCACAGGTGCATAGTAATCTATGTCACAGGTGACTCATGATGGGATTACTCTGCCATGCTCACAATTTCCTTCTGACTGTAAAGTGCCATCAGATCCAATTTAGGATTTAATAAAATGGAACTGTATGCATGAGCATCTGGTTGCCAAAGTTAAGATTGTGGATGAAATATAAGTGTAATACTGACAATATGGCTTTCTAATGAGCCCCATCCAACCTGGCCTTGCACACTTCCAGGGGTGGGGCATCCACAGTTTCTCTGGACAGCCTGTGCCTGAGCCTCACAGGAAAGAATATTTCTTTTCTTTTTTTTGTTTTAATGGTAAACCTGTCTCCTTCTGTATTAATATCCTAAGTTTTTTAATATGTACTAAAGCAAACCCTAAAATGGAAGAATCTCTGAATTACTACTAAAGTCAGTATTTTTGTGTCCTTCTCTTGGAAACAGTTGAACCTGCCCCAGTTACATTCTTTCTCCTGTGGCTGGCATTTCAAACAAGATCATCTACTCACAATTAACCACAAGTGCTGTAAGGGATGATTCTAAAAGTCCCTTCCTGCCTTAAAATCCATTCATTGGAATAATCAGCACATGGACCCTCATAAGCCTTTAGGATTGCTGCAGCAATTTGCATACTTTAAAAATGCTGATAATATGTCCTGTAGTGTGAAGATACCAAAGACTTAGATTAACCATTTTAAAAGGTTTTGCATTGTTTGAACACTGCAGTCTGCTGTAAGTATTCCTGAAATTAGGGCACTCTGCTGTGTAGGATAAGGTGGCAACATCATTTTATCTCAGGCTCTGGGCTGAACTAAAGCACATATCCTAAAACAGGTCACCTCCAACAGTGAATATAAACTAACTCCTAAATCGTTATAGAGCTGACAGTCTGATTTGGGTTTATCATGCATTTGTTAATCTGTGTCCTTAAATGAAAGCCGTGTATGGCTTTGGGTAAAATGCTTTGCAGCTAATGGCAGGGGTTGGTTTCTGAAAGCTCTCCTCTAAATCAGGGGTTCAGCTACAAACTGCCCAAGTCTTTAGCTCAGTTTGCAGCTCAGCTGCTTGTTTGTAAACTGCTCGTTCTTCTTTCACATGTTGTGAGAATGAAACCTTCAGGGACTAAAAGTTGTGCAGGTACTTCGGTGATAAAAGCTATGTAAATATGTAGGTAGATTAACATATGGAGAAAAATGGCATCTGCTCTGACAGTGATAGGAGTTAAGAGCCAAAATCTGACAAGGTTTTTGTGCTTATTAAAGTATTTCTACCATTACCTTACTGCAAGCTTACAGGAAACATCTGCTTATGGTTTGCATTTTTATTCAGCTTACATAATTCTCTGTTTTCTGAAGCATGGTAGTGTTATTTTATTTACATATAGGCTAGGCAGACTTTGCATCTGGAAGCCACATAGGTACAGCACAAGAGTTTGTTCATCATTATCTCAGACTTGGGTGCAGTCTGCTCTATAGTATGTGTGGGTTTGTTGTGTTTGGTGGGGTTTTTCTCCCCCCATGGGAAGGGGGATCATTATTTTGAAAATTCAGCCATGTCATTTTCCAGTGCTGTCCATACCCTGATATACAATAATAACCTCTTGTAAAGAATTATTGCTAATGCTGACAAATTAGCAGAGTGCCATATTGTAACTATAAATTTTGGTTGGCAGAGATATTGATCCAAGGTTTCTGCTTATTTTACTTGTGCTTACTTCAGAAAGAGGAAGCCTAGGGATTTACCTAGGATTGCCTAACTGTTGCTTCATATTGGAACAGAGAAATGCTCTTCCCCACAGGAAACAGGAGTTTTAGGGGGGTTTTATGCCTTATGAGGAGCACTGAAACAGAGACTGAAGTCTTCTCTACAGTATGAGACCATCTACAGTGATCTGGCAGCTCAAGTAGGCACCTCACAGGTCCCCCCCATGGGTTTGTAAGGAGCTTGCCAAGCCATGGCTCTGACAATTGGGCAAGTTTGTGTCTTGGGTGTGAGAGCATCACCTGAATTGGATTCTGGACTTCAGAGTCAGTGAGGATCCATCAATGAGGCAGTTTAACAGGATGCTCAAAGCACTGCATCAAGGACCTCTGTGGAGGTTTATCTGGTCTATGGACCAGCTGAAGTCCAGTTACCTGTTGCAGTTCATTTTCTGAACTGTATTAATCATAAACTTAATTTTGGCTTGTAGTTTAATGATCTGATTTGCTCTAGATTATTAGGGTCTGAAGGCCAAGTTAGATGCCATTTGAAAGCAGTTTGCCTTGATTTGCAGTTGGATTTCTAAACTGACCTACAACCTCACTAACACAATGTTAATGAACCACACATGGCTTGCATAGAGGAAAAAAAGCAAAAATAGAGGTTTTTGCAATTTTGCTAGAATAAGGTTCTTATCTTTAATTCTTTTTGACATTTAACTTTGACAAATCTTGCATACATATACCTTTAGGGGAAATTACATCTCTTAATTTATAAATATCTCTAATCATGTAGCATCTCTCATTTGAGAAACAGATAAAATATCAGAGGAATAAGCAGCCAACTGAACAAATGCAATACTGAGAAATGTTACCTGTATTTTTTTAGTCATGTGCCAATTGTTTGAGGTACATGGCACTGGGTTTCTGTCATTTTATGTCATTAGCATTAAGAAAAGTATTTTAGTGAAGAAACACACTGTAAGATTAAAAAAAATTAAGTAGTCTGTCTTCTTTATATAAATGCATTTATTAAATAGTTGCTTTAAAAAGATAAAAATCAATGTCCCTCATGGATAGCATAGGATCAATAATGAAATCAAAGAATTAGTAGTCAATGAGCTAAAAAAGGAACTATTGAGGAATATCTGTTAGAATTCAGCCTTACTGCATGTAATCACAATGTATATGCAAATTCTCCAAGTATATAAGGAATTATGGCGGATCTAGTAATTGTTTCCTATCATTCTTAAACTCTATTTTTGTGGTTTTTAAAATTACTTAAAGTTGCAGAAGATGTATTTAAAAAACCCCACCCTCTGCCAGCTGCACAAAGAGGTCAGAAACAGTATATAATTATTGCTGAGCTAATTGCTGGGTGCTAACATACATATAGACATACAGTGTTCAACTCAGACATTATCACAATAGTGGACAATTAGGGCAAGTTTAGTGACAGATAAAATGCAAATAGAATTTTTAAACCTAGTATTCTACTGGATTTTTAATGTTTTAATAATCTTAGAATAATTGTCACTTCTATCTTTAGCCTAACAAATGCAATCAAAAAGGGTGGCTACATCAGAAGAACAGTTGGAAATTTTTTTTGGAAGACTATGCTTAAACTCAAAACTACTTATTGTAAAAGTAGTTTTTGGACACAGACAATCTGTTTCTTTCTAATGTTTATATTTTTTTGAAACAGAGTTGAGGATTAGAAAGATGGAGAATGTTCTGCTGGTTAATTCTTGACTTCAAACTATCTTCTTGAATTACCAATTTTGGTAAAATACGGACTCCTTTGAAATATGTCTTTTTATATTTTGTAGAAATGGATTAATTTCAGAATTACTTATTTTTATGTTGAAATATCTTAAGCTGTAGGAGGGATAGATGAGAAGATAACATAATTAGAAGAAATCTATGGCAACAGTCTGTGCACTTCACGAAGCTTAGGGATATGATGTCCCTTCTCAAACTTTAAAAATGTGCTGCAGCAGCACAGCAATTACATGGAAAGCCAACAGTCTCACTACCCTTTTTATTTATGAGTGTTGTTTTTAAAAAAATATCAGAACAATGGAAAAATATTTTTTCTGTGCATATTTAGATATGGGTTTCTCATGGTCTTGTGTTCCAAAGAAGCAAGAAAAATGGGATCTCATCTTTGGGGTTTTGATGCAGGGGGTGCATGGCCCAGTTATACTTAAGTTTGAAAGAAATAACTGCTCTACAAATATATTCCATTTGGGGATTAATTACCCATAGTGGAGTTTCCTTAGAGTTTTAAAAAACAAAGAACTCACATGCAGCGAAAATAATTTGAAAACTGTTTACATGGTGCGTGTATATTAAGGAGTAAGAAATAATTTTAATTTGTAGAGAAGAAGTAGAAATGTCAGAAAAAATAAAAGTTGAGGCTATGTTTAAAAGCTGAAAATAGGTAAGGACAGATTTTACTTCCTCAGGGCACAAATGTACATGCACTTAAGAACCAGAACCTTAGAGGAAGCTGTTTAAGGAGCCCTGTGATGGCATCCAAAGACCCCAGCTCCTTCCCAACACCTGATTGCCCCTTGCTTTGCAAATCACAAGCAATATGTCTTCAAAGCCTTCTGCAAACTTCTGTTTGTTTCTTCGAAGTTTATGATTTATTTTTCACTCAATACAGTGGATGTGATTTATTGCCTGTTTCACAGAGGGAATGAGACTTAAATTGCTCAAGGTAGATATGGGCAAAGCCGGGAGAAAGTGTGTGACGATTGATTTCAGGGATAAAGGGGAGTTTCATGGGGGCTGGATCTGATAAGGCTAACTCTACTTGGACAAGAAAAACCTCTTCTTTTCAATACGGGCTCAGAAGGATGGGCTTTGAATTGTACAATTAGCAGTGAAAATGACACTGTGAGTTTTAAGCTGAAGGTTGTAAGATGGATCTAAATTCCGTGGAAGTTAGGGAGTGTGTGCCACTTGCTTTCACAGATATCAAGTGGTTTCCAAGGCTGCCAGCCAGGACAATGATTTGGGGCTTTTAGTAAAAAGGGGAAGGAGAGGTTGGTGAAACAGAATAAATAGGTGAAAATTGCCCAGCCTCTCAGAGGAAGAGCAGGGCTTGCCTCAGCCTAAATCTGAGATCAGATCAATTGCCTGTGTGACTGTTGCCATTAAATACTCATGCAGGTAGGACCTGATGATTTTGACTGATCAGAACCTCTGGAAGAATTGCAACTCAGCATTTGTGACTTTCTAGCACTATTCCCAACACAGTTTAAAAGGGAGAAGTGCATTAGCACGATATTGCAGTGCCCAGTGCTGGGTTAGAGAATCCTTTGCATCCCACTGCACAAAGGAGAGCTTGCAGAGATGCCAGGATTCAGCTCGCAGCACAAAATCGCTCCAGTTCACCTCGACACGGGTGCAGAGAAAGGTCTGCTTGTGTCAGCACCCTGTGTTTGCCTGGGCTGCTCCTGGTGGCTGTCAGGGCTGGCATGCACAGGCTTTGGGTTCAGCTTTGTGCACTGGAGAGGCCTCTGGTACGCAGGAGTAGGCTTGTAGTGGAAACAGACTTCTCAGGTACACGAATGATGCTTTTAGCTGTTCATGCTGTCCCTGTTAAGACCCTGCATCCCTCACCTGATGGTAGTTTTCTCCTGTTAGGTGTGCCTGTAGTGAGCTGTTTGAAGCCTGAGGAACTGGTTCTGCCTTGGGCAGAATTCTCCATGCTGAGGGAAAGAGCAGAATTATTAGCTGTTAAACATATAGGCAATGACCTTATTAAAATCGGTGTACCAGGAAAAGCTACTGAAGTGCACTGCCTTATTCATACAATTCAGGTGCCTTGATGAAATATGCATATATATGCAAATTCTTGGTTGTTTCACTCGACCCTGAGCAAGGTGTGGAGAGCAGGGGTTTGATACACACTGTTGTCTGTGTGTGCAAATGCATGCACACTTGTTTGAACACCTGGGCCTCGGAGGAGAACTTGTTCTGCCTCCTTGGGTGGTGGTCTGCTGCTGTGCTGGCTTGTCTTTGGAAGCTGCTCTGCCTTTCAGTGCCATGATAAATTACAGCCCTTGCTGATTATCTGCTGTCATCTGGCCTCTGGTCAGCGAAGTGAAACCAATGAAAGATCACATTTCTTCCTACTGTGCTGCTATAACACATCCCTACGATGCTGTAGGCAAAACCCTGATTATAAATTGTTTTATTCAGTCATGCTTATAATGCCACCTCTACTGAGCTTGCAGCACAGGACATCCAGGTAGAGAGGAATAACCCAACTCTAATTTTGCTCTACGTATTCGACCCTCTGATAGCAACAAAATTTCTTTCCCTCCTTGTTTGATTTTTTTTTTTTTAACCAGGCACTGGTTTTGTACAACTTGTCTGAAAGGCACTTACAGTCAAAGGTTCATGTAGTTGTTTAGTAATGCTAATTGTTTGAAGGGAAATTCATTCTTTTGTGCTGAATGAGAGTGGAAGGCTGTTAACTTTAATGACAAAAGCCATCATAGGAAGAGATTATGCTTTTATTACAAAACCATGCTTGGGGTGTGGCCTCGGACCAGTGTGGGGTACTCTGACAATGGTTTGGCAGGGTGGGGTTGGGGATAAGCTTATCTCACAAGAGGACTTACATATAAATTTTTCTCAATTCATGAATAATAAGTTGTATTTGCTTACATCAGACTGAACAGACTGAGGCTAGGATTATAGCCTTGCTAAGTTGGGTTTTTTTGGTGTTATTTTTTGCCATGTGAATGGCACTTTAATAAAGATTTCTGTTTGCCAGATGATGCCCTCATTTGTACCCAACTCCAGTGTGTGCACCCTCTGGCCTTGGTTGTAGGCTAGTGGGGTCAGCCCTGGCATTGAAATGTAAATATCAAGCAGTACCTGATGTATGAGCTACCTTCTAAAGCAGTCCAGTTTGTTGTCTAGTGTGAGCTCTGTAGTGCTAATAGAAGTAAATAAAATAAAATCAGTAAATGAATGACTGAATTCAGGATTGGCTGTGGTGGTTGTGGCAGGTGTCTTGCAGTAGCTGTGTCTGTGTTTCATCTGTGAGCATTTGACCTTGTCCTGGTGCATGTCGTTGTCGAGGCGGTCACAACACAAAGCAGAGACCACAAGCAGTCTCCTATTATTGCTGGTTGGTGGCTCACCTAATTCCAGGTGTCTTGATAGGAGAAAATCAGGTCTGGACCTCCCTGTGGCTTTCCCCAGCCACTCTCAGCTACACCAACGCCGCCTCCCCCACTACGTCCCCGTGGGTCACTGTGGTAGAAGAGCNAGGCAAGATTACCTTTAGTACCGACTCTTTGTTTCCCCACACTTTTTACCTATCCTACTACAGGTGCATGAGCTCCTTGCCTGATAGGCTGTGTCCCAAAAAAAATCAAGGCTGGGATCCAACATAGGCAGGTACCCTGGACTCTCAGGCAGTTTGTGTTTGTCTCCTACTGTAACACAGCTGGGCAGATATAGCCTATAATTACTGAAGTGCAAATGTCTTTTAACACCAGAAGACTGTAAAAGGGTTTGGTCTTTTTTTTACAGAACAGATAAAGATATATTCCTCAATATTTGTATCTGCAATAAAAATGGGAAAAGAGAATGAATATAGAACTTGAACACAGCCTTAATCAGCAACTGCATTTGCACTGCTGTAAACAGAAATAGTTTGAATACGTAAATTGCAATTGTGCAATTATTTTAAATACAACAGCAGATACCTGCTTAGCACGAGTCTCTTTAGTGTTTATCACAGTATTTCAGACAAATGCTGATTATACAATACTTGCTGTTTCTCAAAAATGCAGATCCTTAGAGAAATTCTCTTGTTTTCCTTTATATCCAGAAAATTTACCAAATAATAGCTGCATTTTAATAAGCTCAAGAAAAAAAAATACTCTCTTTTTTTTCAAACCTCTCAAAAGTGCCAGACATTTGCACTGTGATTCTTGGGATTGTTCTGTGCAGGACTAGGAGTTGGACTAGAATAATCCTTGTGGGTCCCTTCCAAATCAGGATATTCTAGGATTCTGCCATGGAAGCAGGTGTGGCACAGTTGCTCTCTTTTGCCATGTACACATTTACTCTTCACTTGAATATGGTGAGCAAGCAACCCAGCCAAAACTGCCAAACCTTCTTTCACAAACAGATTGCAAGTCTGGGGCTCCATGGAAGAAATAATTCCAGTGTAAAAAATGCAAGTTTTCTGAGCAGGGTGGCATATTGGCATGGCTCTCACACTGACACATTGCACCCTTATCTGGTAATGGCTGGTATTTTTGATTCTTTACATGGAATCCCAGCTGCCTAATGAGTTTCTTCACTTGAGCACTGCAGAAGTCATAGGTAGGGCTGTGGAGTCGCTGCTACTCCTTTAGTCTTGAATGTGTCCTCAGGGAAATTTCAATACACCATGAAAGGAAAAAACAAGCTAGTATCTTTAATAACTGCAATTAGTCAGAGTTTCATTGTTTCAAGTCACCTGAAATGTGACACCTTCAGCAGCACTGGAGGCATCTTGAGTGTAAAACCAACTGGATCAATATATGCTCAGGGAAAGCAGATGTATCTCTTGTCACTGGCGATATTCCCTGAATGATCCCTGTTGCATCTTGATGCTCCTTTCTTTCTGATCTGAAATTCCAGTTCCCATATAATTCCATTTTCCAACAGAACTTGTCTTCTGCCCATGTCTTTATGATGTGGAGATACCAATATTCTGTTATTTAGCTTGTCTTCTTCATGTTCCATTTCTGCCAATTGCATCCAGAGATGTTTGATTGACTGGTGCCAGTCAATTCTTCCTAATGGGGCTACTGGTTATTGCAGTGCCAGGGCACTTCAAAAATTCATTGGAAGCAGGAGGAGAGGACCAGATTAGTATTTTGTGGTTTCAGAGCTGTACATAGTGAAATTAAAAGATAATATGTCTAAAATGCTCCCAAAGAAGTTGATAAACTGTAAAACACACAAAATCTTTGAACTCTCAGATATAAAGATCTGAAATGTCGGTTGGACATGTATTTTCCCATTGGTATGATAACCTGAATTTGTTTATTGACAAATCACAACCTTTAAGTGTCATGGAAGGTGGGTTATGATTCCTGCATGTATGAACTGGTACTTCCAGCTTTTCAGCTTTGCTCTCTCTTCATCATGGCTGTTAGAAACAGGCCTGCCAAAATTTATAAAAAATTGGTATGATGGTTTAAAGTATTTTATTAAATATTTTCAAAGTATAACTATTGCTTTACTTACAGTTTGTGAAAATAAATCTTGGCATCTTTTCCCACTGCAAGTTGCTTTGCCCTCACTTTATCTCTTTTCCCCCTCCTGGTGGACAAGTATTATCATGTGCTGGTAATTTCATCGTTGTGTTTTGGATGAATGTTCTATTTCTTGGTAGGAAATGGAGCAAACTAGAATACAATAAGATAACTTACAGTAGGGTTTTTCAATACTAGAGAAGAGGTAAATTAGACCAGAATTGTTTGCTTTTTCCATTTCCCCTTTGTCAAAACCAGAAATGTATTTTCAGTCTGTAGCACAAAACGCAGTATAGTGTCTCATTAGTGGTGTTGCCTCCTGTTGTGATTTATGACTTCATATGGCATTTTTCTTACCAAAGCAGCTCCTTGGGAAACAGCATGTGTACATTGCTTAACATTTTGTATTATTTTAAAATAAATAGTATTTATTATGTGTTGTTAAATATCATTATATATAAATGTATTGCAGTTAAATTGCATGTAAAGTTTTTAAAACATAGGCAGCATTTTCTGATAAGTTGTGCTTAGGAATTACATTTCAAGGATTTACATATGCAAGTATAACATCTTGTCAGTGTCGAAAAAATTTAGAATCTTTGTGTTGGATATAGTAGAAAAGATTTTCCAAGTTAATAATTTTATTAAAAATATTGATAAAGTTAAAAGTTGGCTCTCTCCCATTGTTTTCCAAGTATTTAGGCTTTTTTTTTTTGATGTCTACAAGCTCTATCAGGCAAATTTGTACTTTCTGAACTGAAACTGGGTGAGATAAAGACTGAAATAAGTGGTAAATTCAAAGTGAATTATTGTAATTCCTAGTTTACCTAAAAATAAACCTCCCATAAATCCTGATTGATGAGTGCAGAATATTGTGAAAGAAATTTCATGCACTTCGTCATTCTACATAATATAATTTGCAGAGTATCAGAAAGGCCTTAGACCCATAAGCATGAACAAGTAATAACCCTCAGTGTAGAAATGTGAATCTTGAACTTATTTTCCTTGTTTTATTGATTTCTTTTACTGCACTAAAGCAGTTATCATAGTGTATTGCTGTCCATTGAGCCCTCATGTTGTCTTATGCCAGAAACAAAGCTGCTAGTTAGTTACAAAGAAGAGAGACCCCCTTTTGTGGGTCTTTATTACCAGCAAAAACCAAAGTGAACATGGTTTTTGGGGACTGGCATGCACTGACAATCAGAACATCTTACTTGGTTATATTTGTGAAGGGGGAATAGAAGTGGTTTTTCACAATACCTGCAGTGGAAGTACAGATTGTGCTCTGGGCAAGCACTGGTGTCTTAATCCCTGGAAATCATGTGAATTGGAAGGAATTTCAAATGTTTGTGATTTAAGAAGGCTCTGTATTTATTTGGTGTGGTATTATGTTACAAATACTGTAAAATGTTGCTTCCATTGGTGTCCGTGGCTAACAGAAATCCCCAGGAGGTTTCCACAGATATTTAGAATGCCCTAAGCTGAAAGGACTTAAAATCAAAACAATTTTCATGCCTAAGAAGAATGGAATTAATTATGGCCCACAGCAACTTGGACCCTCTGTATATGGTGAGGGAGACAGCAGAAAAATATTCTTCATGCCTTCAATGAAGGATGTGATATTTCCATCTTGCAGTGTTTGGTGTTGATTGTATTCCTTTTGCAAAGTTCATTTAGTCATGGGCATTTTCATGCTGCCTGGTGCTGGCTGTTTGGGATCTTTGGGATGATGGAGGTAGAGATAGGTAGGAAAAAAAAGATACTGGTAACTTCTTAGGGGGAGGGGATGGACATTCAAGCTCCTGTCTCCATTCCTTCTCATCCTAGTCATGACTATCCAAGCAGTCATTTCTATCTATTTCTGAAAGCTCTGAATTTTTTAATTCCAATAGTCCAGGATTCTGAAATTGGAAGAGTGAAGGCTGCTAATCTTTCCAAGCTTCTCTGAGTGTTCAGACAATTCTATAATTATAAAGTGCCAGGATATACAATGAGAAATGCCTGAATGCTGGCTTGGATCAAAGTGTTACTTCTTGCAGTTACTGAAGGATCTTGAGGAGGTCCATAACCTTCCCTGTGGTGAAATGGAATCTGGATGGCAGACAAAAGGGCCAAGAACATGTCAGTAAGCAGCCAAGGCTTCTGCCTCTGCCTCCTCCAGTCAGAAAGCAGCAGAGCTCTCCCAAATATAACCCTTACGAGACCATGTTGCTCAGGGCTCTGATAGTTAAACCTCTGTGAAATTGTTGCTGCTGTTTATTCAAGCCTGAGGGTTTTACCCAAGTGCTTACACAAGCAGCCTTTTGTGCCTGATGCAGATCAGTGAAAAGAAGGAAAATATGGAAAGGAAGAGTGACCAGGTAGCTGGTTATACCAACTACAGATTAAACTAACTTGGCTTGGGTGACTCACTAGTGGTTTGTTATTTAGGTTGCTGATTTATACTGCCTCTGAGTAAACATCCCACAATTCTGTTAATTTAAAAGAACCTCTGTATTCATCAATGTTGTAGGCATTTATAAGCATCATTTCAGCTTCTTCGTGGCTGCTGCCCTTTGGCTTCATGAGCAGAATGAGAGAGAATATACAGCTGAATATTCATCTTGAATGCTGCAGTTCTTTCTCTTGACTTCATCTCATAAACACTACATTAGAACTGGGCTATACTTAAAAGTGGAGGCAGCAAGGGCAGTTGTGAGCATGGGAATCTTTGGTCCAAGAAATTACTTTTCTTTACTAGAGTAACTTGTCTGGAGGGTATTTGGAAAACCATAATATGAGGAAAACCCTAAATTATCTCAAGGAATTTATCAAAGATACTTTCCAAAGAAACAAGAGGAAGTAATTAAACATGTTGAACTCACTGCTGGGACCTATGGATGTGGAGAAAAGCATAAATTAATCAAAAAAGGAACTAGACAGTCATCAGGGATGTTTATGTGACATGGGATTGTTTTGCCTCTTGTAGCTCTCAGAGGAATTTTTGCTGTAACAGTAACAGACATAAAGCTGGACTTTAGACAGGTTAATTTTTTTTCTGTTTCAACCACTGCATATTCAAAGCATGAAATAGAATTATAAATCACTCCTTTTGCATCTCTAAAACAGGATGTTGACTTAAAAGTAATGATACTTAAAAGAAAAATTAATGTTGAGTTTCTGTTATTTGTCTTGCTGATGTTTCATCTTATGAAGTTTGTATAATCTTTCTTAAAACTATATCTTTCCTCTGGAGGCATTTCAACTCTGGAAAATTGAAATTCTTATGAACCTGAAAATGAGGGCATTAAAAAACCCCAGTAAATTTCATAAGAAGGGACAACACTTTTTCTATCTGCTCACTCCTAAAATAATCCTAAGTGGATTCAAAAACTTACCTTTAGTAAAATAACACAGGAAACCATCATCAGAGTGGAAGTCTGGGCACTTGAGGTGTTAGAGTGAACCAAGCACAGCCATGACCAGCAGCCCTGGTGGTTTTCCTTTTGCCCCTGGCTGGTCCTGCCTTTCTCTTGCTGTATCACCTGAGCTGCCTCTCAGGCAGTACCTGATTGTGCTGAGCTGCTGGAGGCTCATGTCAGAGCTGGCAGAAAGCTGACAGAAACTCATCCTACCTTCCAAAAGCCAGGGGTTTCATTAATGCTGGGAATACAAGGGATCCAGGCTGGGCTGAGTTCTTTTGCAGTGTAGGGGACAAGGGGATATTTTTAAGGAAGCCTGTCACCACTGGGAACAGTTTTCCCCAGAGCAGCTGACTTACTCATGGGTAGGGGTAGAAGCAGGATGGTGTGCTAAACTTTCAGGGGATTACAAGATTTGAAAGTATGACAAAGACTGAAGAAAGGATGTGGGAGGTAACAGTGACGTAAGGCTGCAGAGAGGGCCAAGACAATGATCTGTCACAAGTTCTGAGGTGTGACTGCTATTGTCACACATTTTAGACATTGAAGGTGCTTGCTTTCTGATCCAAAACTTTGAAGTTAGTGAATTTACTTTGTGGTACCTGAGGAGGGTGGGGCTGGGGGTTGTTCAGTTTAAGATTTTCTTATTGCACAGATGCAAAAATCCTGAAACTGCTGGGAACTCCTGAGGTTTTTTGATTCTTCAGCACATTGCTAGCTTTTGGTGCTGGCAATCAAAACAAACATGAGTGTCTGCCTGCCTCATTTCAGTAACATTTGGAAGAGAAATAGAAGAAATGGTGTTTTAATTATTAGCAATGAGATGGGTGATTAAGAATGGCTTGATGGAGAAATGAACAGAAGCCACAGCTTACTGTGAGCCACAATAGACTCTATGTGACAGATACTGACCTAATTCTTTGGCAACTAAAAGCCATAAACATCATCCTTGATGTATCAGACTCAGCATCTGGTAGGCTGTCTTATAACTTTTAAAAATTAATGCACAGAGGGATAAAGAACTTTACATCAGCATGTGTTTGTTTTCCTTCTAAATGCAAATGTCACATCCTGTAACAAGCCCATAAATATATTGCAGAACTTAAAAATAAAAGATCCTTCATCACTGATATGGTAGTGGTGAAATCCCAAAATTTCCTTGTTTGTGATATTCCATGCTGTTTATTTAAACAAAAAATCTCAGAACATGTATCAGATGTTCATGATTGTTTCCACCAGTCAAAATATAATTATTTATTCAGATGAATAAGCAAGGCTTTAGATTTATTAATACCGTCTTTTTAGTGTGGCACTGAAAAGGGCATCATGTCTGTGGTTGAAAATGTGATAACTTCAGGGAATTTGTGACCATCATTGCTTTGTCATTCCAAAGACATTGATTTTTTTATTTCTATAAATCTACAGCACAAGGTTTTTTGGCTCATTGATTTGAGCTCTGCATGCTTATGTGGAAACAACAAAATGCCAGACTGTAAATGAATTCAAGCTTTTGGGCACACTTAAGCAAGCACTGGGCATCTCAAGAGTGTTTGAGCAGTCTCAATGTCAGGAATCTTTCTCAGAGCACCCTCCATGAAAATCCAAAATTTTGCACAGAAAGTCTTATTTTTGCTGATCCAGTGTGAGCAGAGTCAGGTTGTATCTTAAATTCAAATATTTGGAGATTTAGGTAGTAGCTCTGTTATTTCTGTGGCAGTAACACCTATTAAGGGAAAAATTGACTGCAATCTATTATTTTGAGAATATGTGCACTGCTGAATGTCCCCTTTCTCTTTCCTTCCCTCTCCACCTTGTACTCCTGCCCCCTGGATTTTGGAGTTCCTAAGGACAGGCAGTGTGACAGTACAAAATGCAAAGCTGCTCTATGCAGTGAAAAGATTGCTGCTACTGCTAAAGATTTGTTCTTCCTGTTTGCTACTTAAAAAAAAAAAAAAAAAAAAGCAGGCAGGGTTCTCTCCATGCAATAATTCAGAAATGCTGCAAGCAATTAGTGTTGAAGCTTGCATTTTAGTTTCAAATGTGAAGTAAAGCCTTAAGAAAATGCAGTGAGAAGTCCTGAGCAGTGGCACAGTGCAGAGCAGGAAATCTCCTGCACACAATAGAGATTAAATGCTCCCTGTGCATACTGTATTCTGCTCAGCCCTCTGCTGAGGTTCGGAGCTGGGACCGTGGCAGTCGTTATCTCCAGCAGGTTCCTTGGTGATTTTCAAGCCCTGCACTACCTACCCAAGTGGCAGTGACACCAGCTTTCACTGAAGCCTTATTACTCTTAAAAGAGCAATTTGGTTGGTTGCACAGCTATTAGGATCAGACAGTCAGGCTTAAAGCTGTCAGTACAACTGCTTCTCATCTTTTTTCACAATCCTGACATCTTTTCTCTTTTCTGCTGGACACAAGCATTACTGTATTTATCATTTTCAATCAAGCTCACGCTGCAAGCTGAGGAATATATTCCCACAGAAACCAAAGTGAGGAGCAGAAATTATTTTATAGCTGCTGTAGTGGCAGCGGTGCTGGCTGCATGTTGTGTGGGAGAAATCGGATCAGTGAGAAATGTGCCTTTCCTCAGGGCTACATCATTGAAATATTACTTCAACGTCTGAGGGGAGCAAAGCTACTCCTTGCTCTAATTTTTCAATGATTAATCACTCTTCCCTAAGTAAACACAAAGTGGGGGAGAAGATGTGAGATTTTAAAATTTTTTTTCTTTTTTTTGTATTTTTTTAAAATAACTTGTGGAAATGTTGTCATCCTTGAAACGGAGGAAAATCACTATGCTTGAACTTCTTTTCATTTTGATGTTGCTCTTCTCTGGACCAACCCTGAGCAAGCTTAGCAGGACCAAAGGCAAACACTGGAAGGGGGGTAAGTGGAAAGGAAAAGTTTTGTAATGGATGTTTGGGCAAGGTACTAAAAAGCTGTATTAAAAGTAATCTGAGGAGAATACCTCTGCTATTTTGAGTGACTCAGATTTCAGGTTGCTGTGTGGGCTTGCTGTAGGATGCTAAAAAGGGAGCATGGAGTTTAATTTGTTTTCCTGTTAGTTTGCTTGGCTGACTCTGTAAGGTATGTACTCCTTGCAGGAATTTTGCTTTGCATATAATGTTTAGGGCCTTGATACAAATAAATGCATGCCATCTAGAAATTTAGTGGGTTTTTCTGGATTGTGAGAATTTAGATTGTTCATTATGGAGCCTCTGGGACTCTTGTGGCTTTATTGGAAGTGATGTGACCCCTGTCAAAGGGGGCTGCAGTGTTGGAGATGAAGAGAGAAAGAAAGCAAGAAGCTGATTTTGAGTACAGAATTGTTAGTATATGTGGTAAAAATGACTAGACAGACATGTTTTTAGAGCACATGGATGTTGTGAAATGCACTGCCAGCAGCACTAATTGGCTGACTGGCTATGTCAGTGTTGATGTGTTAATAAAGATAAATTGCATTAACTTTATCGAAAAAAATGCTGTGTTGAGAAAACACTTATGATTTTTGAAGGCAGCAATCCATTTTCCTCTTCTGTTAAAAACTGCTGAGAAGATTTACCCTGTGTGTGCTGTGAGCAGTTCACTAAATGTGCCTTTTCATAAAGTTCACTTTGTTTTGCTTCCTTGCATGACATTTGTTTATGGAAAACATGGGTTATTGAGGTCTCATAATCTAATATAGCTCAGTGAGCATAAATGGTATCTCATAAATATTTGGACTGAGGGACTGTGGATTGTAGATTGTTTGATATTTTCTCCCTGGTTGTTTCTTGATGTTGCTGATTGGAGGCACCCCCAGGATTTTTTTACCTTTTTTTTTTTTCCCCTTACAAGTGTTGCCACAGCATGGTGTGTTTATCACAGCTTTAATAGCACTTCCAGCTTTTCTTTGCTGTCAGTATTGTGATCTGAGGTTAAAGAGTAGCATCAACATTAAAAAGAAGTTTTAATAATTTATCACAACATCTCAGCAGGAGACTCCTCCCTCCCCCCCCCTCGCCATTTCCTTTTGTTGCATTTAATCTTCCACCTCCTGTACCTTCAAGGGAAAAGTTGCAGCACACGCTTAACCTGGATTGTTAATGCAGCACATATGTCTGAAAATTATTTCCTGCTCCCGTAAATCACGTTATCACATGGATCTCACAGTGCTGCTGCTGGGTATCCTCACTGCAAATTGCAAGCTGTTATTTACTCTGGGCACCATGACCTCTTCTCAGAGGTATGTGACTTAGGAATATATGTCACTGTCAAGTTCCTGGGATTTAAGAAATGCTGTTAACTTTTTTTCCCCTTTCTCCCATTTTCAATTAAATCTGGTAAATGAGGGCTGGATTGCTTTGGTCTCTTACCTACTCTCAGGCAGAGGCAAAGAGCTGAATTTTTATCATAGGTAGAAAATAACCTATTTGCAGAACCTGTGTGCAGAAAATATCTTAATACGGGCTTTTGCTGTTATAAGAAATGTTTATTGCAGCTGAAACAAAACATCAGGAAGATGCCTGTTTCAAGGAGGCTGAGATGCAATTTGTCTTGTTTGCTGGGAGCTCTGATTCAGCAGAAAGCTCGGCATGCCTGCTGTCCAGTGGTTTGTTTCATAGGTGGTACTGCTGTGAGTGCTGTGTCACTTGAAGAGGGGATGCCTGCTTCCTGGGGCAAGCTCCAAGCTCAGGATCTGTCACAACACAGCTGCTGTAATGTCATGTAGTCTGAGTGTTTCTGACCTCCAAAGCAGAATATGTGCACCTCCCCTTTCCATTAACCAGTGAGGATCAGCCCCTGCTCACATCCCAGGGATCAGAGCAATTTTTGGTTGTGTGCACATGGAATTCATGCTGTCCCTTGGTGAGAGGTCAGCATGCCAACTTCTCTGCTGCAGCTCACTGGGAAGTCCATCCCAAAATGGCAGCAGAATGTATTTGTATTTTTATTTTTAAGAGATTCCAGACAGCCAAACACCTGCATACCAACTCCCAGCTCTGTTGTTCAGCAGGGAAGGGTGAAGCTGGTTATGTGCAGCTGAAAATGCACTGAATTATTCACAGTATTACCTGAGCTGAAGTGAGTTGCATGGTGGATTGCAACAGCTGATTTAGACCATCCTCTAGTTCTTCCACACCACATTTTGTTCCAGAAGAGCTGCAAAGTATGGGCACCTCTGGAAAGTGTTGGCATCTGTGAAGGCCTTGTGTCTGTGTAGGCCTGGCCATGATCAGTACAAGTTAATGAATCTGGAAAGTTTTCTGGTAAAGTAAACTGTAAACTTCATTGCTGAAGTTACAAGCTCTGAGAAGATATTTCCTATGGTCTTGCTGTATAATTCTGTATTTATGACAAACCCAGTTCTTTTCACCTGTATTTTTCTCCTTGGAATTCACTAAAAACAAGAAAAATGGTCACCCACATACAACTAAAAGAATGGAATTTTGGGTAGAAAACTGCTCCTGATTTGGTTGCAAGGTCATGTGTCAGGGAGGAAAATGAGTCCTGTGTGTGGGTCCAGAGAAACATAAAGATACCATTTTCTTTTCGGGCTGTTTTTAAGTCTGCATGCCAGAAAACCTTTCAGAATGATTCAATGGAATGCAGTCTCTAAACTGGGATTTATAAACTAATGATCAAGATAAACTGGGGTCTAAAAAAAGCACAACCTGGAAGTACCAATCAACTGGAATTCCTTTTTCCCTTTAAGCTAAACTAACACACCATGGTTGAAGTTTAAGAAGGATTTGTAACAGGGACACCAAAAAACTAGGAAAAGGAAAAGAATATTAAGTATTGTTTTGAGTTTATCTTAAGTGAGGAAAAAACCTCCAGGACTGGGGAAGGAGTTGGAGATGAGAGGACTTCAGAGGGAAAGGACCAGACCTAGGGCTGGGAAATTCAGGTTAAAGAGTGCCTTCTCCCCAAAGCCTTGTTTGTTCACATCTCCTTTGTGCTTCACAGAAAGAATTTCCATTTTCAAAGTTCAGAGTGACTTGATTTACTTATGATCATATTGTAGAAATAAAAATAAAATGCAACCACAGGGCATCGCCCCACAGAACTATATGAGGTGGTGCCTGTCCTTACTGTCTGCAGGGAAGTGGAGCAATAATCTCTTTAATGACTAAATCAAAGTTTATTATGCAAGTGATCCAGCCTTATATTTCAGTTCCAATTTCAGCTCCATTGCAGTTTAATCATTTTTATAGCAAAAGGTACCAGTGCTAGAAATCTTAAGTGTCTCTGGCAAGGTCTTACTGGTGAGGATGATGCAAAGCTGTGTGCCTCAGATTCAGCCTCCCTTTAGACTGATCAGCACATGTGTTGTTTGAGGTGCAGGTACTACACAAACACTAGTTTAAATGTTAAATAAATGAAAGTAAATAGGAGGCATTTACATAGAGCCAGGTAGCCTGGAATTCAGTGTCAGTAATTGTGGGGCAGGAGGGGTCTGGTTGGATGTGGAGCTTTTGACATGTGGTTGAGTTGCAGCACTTGTAGAGCACAGCCAGCTGTGCTGGGATGATTCACTGTTTACTTTATGTGATTTTAAGCATAACACTTTATATAGTTTTCCATTTATCTGATTTAAGTAATTTATTTTATGTTGTTGCAAGGATAAACTGCATATGAATTATTTTTTAATATGGCACTGTATGACTAACAGTATTTCTTAAATAATGATATTAAATATGCTGCCATGCTCTTTTACATTAGAAAACTTAAGAAATGCTGACCAAAAGTTTCAGACTCAGAGTCCTAAAAGTATTTCCCTATGTTTCACAGAAGCAACCTGATTTTCAGTAGCAAGAAATTCACAATTTTTTTAACTTCAGAGGAAGCTCGATAGATTTGAGGAGGTGGTTTGTGCATAGCTAAGGATCTAAAAGTCTAATTTTAGAAAGTGAGTACTGCAAGTGTGGATCTGCAGTTTTAGTTTGACTGCAAGTATATAAAGCATATGACTACACACAGTATGTGATTTGATGTACCAAAGGATGTTCTAATAGTTTTGCTTTGAATATTCTTGAAGGGAAAAAGAGTGTTTATTTGGATACAGAGTGTCTGTGAAATTAACTGGGTTTTATTTGGTCTTCTGTTTTCTTTAAAGTCTAGATTTAGCCTCTATCCCATGATAACAAACAAGTTTTTGCACCTTCTTTTACACCACTTTCTTCAGAGTAAAATCCGAATTCAAGATGTCTCTTGGGATGCATGAAGCTTCCTGCACACATTTTATTGGAATAAATGGAATATATATTTATCTATTTTTCATCTCTTTGAAGACATTTGAAATACTTTATGGAAGTTTGGCAACCTGTATTTAGTCTCACACAGGCAGAACTAAATGGAGATGGGACCAATGGAAAACTGAGCTTGTGTGAGTTTTCTTCTCAGCTGCAAGGGAGGAAAAGTGATATGGCTTTTTCAGTCACAAGGGGAGCAGTGTGGGGAAAGTGTCACATCTGCTGAAGAGCAGACCAGTGCTGTCACAGAACTAAACAGCAGTGAATAGAACATAGGCTGGGAGGGTGTTTCCAGCCACCTTTGAGAAGGGGTTGCCATCCTTTGGCAGATGGAGTCAGCTTGGGCCAGTGTTTCAGTCTCCTCCAGCTTCCAAGAGTCCTTTCTGCAGGATCTCCCTCTGATTCTTCCACTGGTGCTCCTGCACTTCTACTGGCACATCAGGGAGCTGATCCAGGTGGGAATTGGCCAGATAAGAGAGGATGGTATTTGTTATCTGATGTGATCCTTTCGTTTGCACACTCTCGGGTCAGAGGGCAGCTTGTTACAGAAGGGGGTCACAGCCACAAGGCAAGAAAAGAGACTGTGATCATGGTTTGATTTAGGGTGGTTCAAGTTGACACATAACTTCACCCTGCAGCTCCAGACTATCCAGGAAAAAAAAAAAATTAATAAGGTGGCACCTTCCTTTGAATCCTATGTCCACATCCTGTGCTTGGAGTATTGCTTGAAATGTTTGCTATCATATTAAAAAGTATGTTGATCAAACAGTTATAAAACAGAAGGAATATTTAAATAACACTTCATCCACCATGCATACAGGCTCCTTCCTTTGGTTATTTGCATTTTTTTTTCCCTTTGTGTTGAATAGATTTTGGAACAACCATAAAGCATCATTGACATTAGAAAACCAGCGAGCACAAGCATGCTCTCTTTACTTTGTCCATATATAAAATGAGCATGTGTACATTGCCCTTAGGTGTTGAAAGAGCACAGATCAGATGTGCACTTTCAAAACTGATGAACCAGCATCAACACCTACCAGAATGGCTGAGAAAATGTTATTTTGGCTTTCCCTTTCTACAAAATTTCAAAGAAAATGTTGTTCATCAGTTAAGCACTATTGATTTTTTACTTCAAAGCATGATCTAAGGAATACTCAGAGTACATTACTTGTTTCAAGAGCAATTACAAAATAATCTCATGAAAACTTCTCTCCTTAATGCATTCAAAACTGGGGGGCAGGGATGTATGAAGCTTTTAAAGATTAGTTAGTTTTGGTAAATGTTGCTTGAACCACCAACAATGTAAAGCTCTTGTTTTAGAGCTTCTGTTCAATAGTGAGAGTATCTTCAAAAGAAATTACTTTTTCAGTCATTCATACCTAAACCCCAAAATCTTGTTCTTGGCTGAATTGTGTTATATTAGCTCTCATCCTAGCACTGATTTCATTCTACTGTGTTTGAAACTGCACCAGCCTCACTAGATAAATAATAAAACAACTTCATGGTTGCAGAGCTATATTGCACAGAGAAGTGAAGTAAAAAGAAATTTTTTTTCTAAGGTTTTCCCTCAGTGTTTTTCCATTACTGTGTTTCCTTGCCTGAGCAAACTTAAAATGATGGAAAAAACAAGAGAGAGACAAGTTTTGTTTCCAGAGATGCTGATCACTCAGCAGAAGCTCCCAGTGACAGGGACTGTCAGCCCTCACAAAAACCAGTTTTGAAATGTGTAACCCTCCTCTTCACTCTGGGCTCCTGCATCCTCTGAATACCAACACCCCTCTCAGCCTTAGGCACAAGCCTGTGGTTTCCACACTCACATAATTTGTGAGGAGACATCACCAGGGCAATTCCTGCAGTGGTTCCAAGCATGGACAGGTCTGTGGTGGTGCTAATGAGCAGGAAATTCTGCACTGTCTTTCCCATGGAGGAGGCTGGATCAGTGTTCCCATTAACACCACACGTTGCTTTAGTTAACAATTCACTTTCTATCTGCTGGACTTGGTGTGTTCATTAAGAGTGCACTGGGGGGATTTTGGAAAGTTTGGAGAGAGAGAAAAGTCACAGATTTACCACACTGCCTGAGATTAGTGCCTCTGGCTTGGTGATTGAACCTAGTTTATGGGTACTGACAGTGAGAAAACAGAAAAAAGGGATCTGTAGCTCCATTTGTGGGAGCAAAGGAGCAAATGGTTTATCCACTGCTTGGAACCTTACTGGGAGAAGAAATTAAAATCTATGTAAAGTTTGATATAAGAAAATAAAAATGAGAAAAAAAATCAAACTTTTTCTGAAAATAAAGTGTTTTTGAGAGATATTTGAGGATATTGTTCTGTTTAATTATGGAAAATCTGGGAGAAAACTTCCATGCTATTTGAATGTGTCACTAGCTTTCTTCTCTTGTGAAAGTAAATATTCCTTAGAAATCTTAGTGAAAGCTGCTGCAGGACTGGATGAGTGAAAACCAGTGGCAGACACACCCAAATAAAAACAATATCAAGTCTTTGGTTCCTGTATTTCAAAAAGCATTCTTTAGTTATATTTTTAAGTCTTATTGACATACTGAAATCTTGAATTCCATTATCGTTTTAGTGTCATTAGTGCTTTGAGAAACCACAGATAGTGTTCATTTCTTTTATCTCCAGAAAAGAGGCAGGGTGAGCCTGTTTTTCACTCACTACATTCATCATTTCTCTGGAAAGCAGTTGCAATGCCAAATCTGCTACTTCTGACTTAAAAATTTTAGCATATTAAACAGAAAATAGCCCTTGAGGAATGCCCCTGGTTAAATGTTTTCTGCAACTATAAGATTGTGTCCTTTTTCTTGTACTTGCTTGAGAAGAACTGTAGTTGTTGTTCTGTATATCAGGGTGTGTCTGGGGGATGTGGAATGTGTTCAGAATCTTTCTTATGGGCAGGAGTAATTCCACTGAAATTTCTAGAATTATGCCACTTCAGATGAGAGGAGAATCTGCTTTTGAGTCTTAGCTGGGCATCATCTATTTGCTAATCAATCATGACAGTTCTTACTGAGTACTCCTTGAATACAAACAGATAAATCAGCTGGGGGATAACTGATCTGAACATGAGAGCATGGAGAAGTCCTGAGGCTGATGAAGACAGAGGAAAAATTGTGACACGAGTCAGTTCCCACTAGTTCTGGTGGTTTCACACTGCTGGTGATTGTGGTAAAGCTTGAGAACTTGTCTGCAGTCCATATTTGCTACCCATCATTCTGCAATTGGTCTGACTGAGCTATTCATTGTCTTTCTGATTATCCATGGACTTGAGATAGGAAGAGAGAACATGTTTTGATGAATTACTGTTGCTTAGATGTCAAGAATCTCTTAATTAAATAATTTTCAGGTTAGGCATAAACCTCAATAAAGCTTAGATTAATAATACATGTTTAATAACAAAAAGAACAAATGCATATTTAAAATAGTTTAAGGTTACACAACATGGTGAAAGATAAAAAGTTCATTAAAAATCTAGACAAAAGTCAGTTTTCAACTTTGCAATTTTGATTTTTTTTCCCCACTGCTAGACTTTTTGGCTTTGCTTTAAAAAGGTGACAGTCTTGAAATCTGAGTAATGTTCTGGCTGTTGGTAATCAATGCAGAGAAAAAAGGAATTACTCTATGCTTTGCTGAATTTTCATTTCCATTTCTATTTTTAAAGTTGTGATTTTCTGCTTTTGAGTGTTGAAGACCAGCAGAAGGGAAATAGGAGGAGAACTGAAGAAATCAGCTTTGTTTAGTCAATCCCTTCATGCTGTTGTATACTGTTTTGAAGGCAAAATATATTTTAAAGACCAGGACTTGTGGGAGTTTAAGAATGGAATTGTAGTAGAGTTGTGAAGGAACTTCTCTAAAATCCTGATGTAGTATGTAGAGACAGAAACACTCTGCCACACATCAGGGCAAAGTCTCAGTTTTTGGTACTCTGAGGAAAAAGCCTCTTGGATAATAATGACATAACACTTAATTTCAATCTCTCAGTGTTTTAAGAGGAACATCTACTGTTTTTACTTCCTTTTTTCTTTTTTTTTTTTTCCTAATTAACTTGTTAAACATTGGCTCTATTACCATGAAGAGGATAAATTTTCTGTTTAACATGGTCTAGCTTAACTCTTTCTGCAGCAGCCCTGCATAGGATATGTTTTAAAACCCAACATTAATAGAATATTGTTCTTTGAGCTGTCTTAAGAGCTCATTCTGCATCACAGCTCCTGGTTTCTTGTGATGGCAGTTTTATATGTATGGTTAAGTTGTTTCTCAGCTCCTTTGATCTTCACAATCAGCACACGGTTCCTTCTGCTTGTCAATTGTTTCCTGATTTATAGGAGACCTTTTACACATGGTTATCTACAGATGTTACTTATCAGAGAGTTAATATCTTTCAATCCATTTTAATAGCTTTTTCACTTTATTTAAATAGAAAAACTATTCATAAGAAATGTTACCTTGAATTATTCCTATGGAGAGGTTTAGAGACAATGTAACAGATCATGAGGGACATGTAGATACGTTTTTGTTCCTGAAAATACACTTTTGTTTAATTTATATTCTTGGGAAAATATGACCCAGTATCTTGACTAATTTCCTTTCTGATGCCCTTTGATGATAAATTATTTCTCTTTAAACTGAAAGGAACACAGCAATTGGTAAGAGTTTTTGTACCATTCAAGCTGCAGAAGATGTGAAGTTCATGAATTCTCCCACATTTATGGCTGCTTCATAAACTTGCTTAAAGCCTAGTTTAAACAAAAGCTGTGCTACAAAAGCTTGCATGTGCTCTCAAAAAGTGCACCTCATGTAGAGAAAGTGAGATGTGTTGAGAACACAGGATAATGTAATGTATTATGCATGTAAATTTACTTGATCTATATTGCTCTTTTCAATTCCCTTTCCAAACAAAGAAGATGGTAATTTCATTTTACAGATAATGCAGTTTGAGGCCCTCAATCAGTTTAGCAGTACACATTTTTTGATTCATGGCAAGGGCAGTCGCCAGCTCTGAATGTATCAGCTGATAATCTCCTCAGCAGAAATTCAGCAGTGACTGATCTGTCTAATGGCACCTGCATTGTCTTTGCACGTGGGGAAGGACCACGGGATGAGCTGTGGGATTCATCGATCACCAGAATTCCTACAGACAGCCACCACAGGGGGAGATTCTGCTGTGCTTTCTGAAAGGAAA
Organism: Alaudala cheleensis; assembly: GCA_013398995.1. Taxonomy (NCBI): domain Eukaryota; kingdom Metazoa; phylum Chordata; class Aves; order Passeriformes; family Alaudidae; genus Alaudala; species Alaudala cheleensis. Next base: position 26,450 of record VWYE01010154.1, on the reverse strand, counting down.
ATAATTTGAAGAATTCCTCACTGGCTTTCTGTGACCACTGTCTTCCACAGATGTGATTTGGGGTTAGGTAATTTAATTATATGTGTATTATTTTTTTATGTGGGCACGTGCACTTGTATCATATTATGTTGAGTTCCAATTTTGCTTTATGGTCTAAACAATGGCTGGAAGCAAAAACCTTCCTATGAAGATTCCTGATTTATTCCTCTACTCCCCTGTACATCTAAGTTGAGCATAGACTGAAGAGCAGCTTGAGGAGTGATTCTTTTTTGCTGCTTGGTTTACAGCATGAATATGCACCAGGCAACACAACTGCTAATAAGCCACTTGTCATCCTTCCGTAAATGATCCTGTTAGTTTTCAAAAACCCTGTAGATCCAGGCTTTTGTAACAGCATTAAATGTGCATCAAGATCTGCCATTTAACTTGCACAAAACGCAAAGGAGGTGCCATTTGTATTGATTGCTATAGATTTTTGTCTTGTCTAATGGGATTTGTATTTTTCCTATGAACTTGTGTTGAAAAAAAGAAGTGAAAACAAATAATGGCCAGACATAGAGAACATATTTTAAGCATGGAAAAAAACTCAAACCTTTAAATTTCTGGTGCATGCCATGGCATCCCTGGTTTCTAAGGCATCCAATCCCATCTGTCTTTTTGCCCAGACAGAGATGCAGAAGTGCCCTGGAAACAGCCTCCTTTCACTTTGCATTAAAGCAGACAGACCAGCACTCAGCTCTGTGCATTTTGAGCTCGCTGCAATAAAAGTTTTAAGAGATAAGAAGCTTTTTCTATTTCAGGGTTGCCATTAGCCTGAATAATATATAAACATGGGAAAAGGTCTGAAGTCCTTTTGAGGCTCACAGTATAGCTTCAATTAAATTATACATCATTATCACAGCTGCCAAGCCTGGTGTGGGATTTTAGGCCCCTATCTCACTAAGTGTTCTATGTAGCTGCCTCATCCAATTCTTTTTTCTTCCTTTTCTTAAGCAGTGAGAGCACACTCTGAAAAGCCAGGCTTAAGGAATAAAGTGGAGGATGAGGTTTGGTTAATCAAGAGAGACCCTGGAGATGTCAACAGTCAAGCACCAAGGGAGGAAGGAGGTCAACTCTCTAGCCTTAAAAACCACTGGGGAGAAATCAAACACTATTAAGTCATGACATATTATGTTCCTTTTGAACCAGGGCTGTGTGTGCTCCCTCTGTCTGCTAAGAGGTTTGCAGAGCAGCTCAGAGCTGCTCATGAAACCCCTTGTGAAAGCAGAATTGCTGGGCAGACCCACTGGGGATGCTTTCAGTCCACAAAGCTGGCAGTGACAGTGAAACACAGCCTAAACAGATCCATTCTTTGTCTCTTTGTCCATTTATGGTTCTTTCAGGCTTTACAACTCAAAATCTTCATGATGACTACTCATATTATAGAGGAGTGATCTCAACATGATACAGAATTATTTAGCCTTCATAATAGGTGTCAGCTAGTTAATACTTTGTTGGCTTTGGCTTAAATCTGGGGTGTACAAAACTATTATCACATACTTAGGAAAATCAGAATGGCCTGTCTTTTCTTATTTATTCCTATAATATCCTCTAAAAATGTTAGAAGTGTTTTGACTTATTACAAGATTCACATCACTAATGCCACTGCACCTGCCAATAATTTTATCAGTTTTCTTGTCTTCTTTGTACAACATTAATAAATATTTGGCTTGAGTAGCCATACATGAAAGACTGAAATCAAGGTGGCATTGCAGAGTTTTGTGTGTGGAATACTTATTTAGGATTATACTGGACCATTGATTTTTTTTACACTGAACAGGCTATTGATCTCAGTGGATGCTTAACGTGCAGATCAATGACACATTATAGGCCTTCAATAGTAACATTTGATACTTAAAAATAAATGAGACAGGGGAATCACTGACTTCCAAGCAGGACTTAAAAATATCTGATAAAAATTTGATGTTTCCTTAAAACTTCAGCTCAGTTCAAGAGAAGCATCAGGTAAAGAATGTGTGAGAAGTTGTGTTCAAAGTGTAAAATTGGGAATTTCTTGGGAACCATGTGAGTTGAAAGTAGTGTGCACCACAGCACTGGTACTGAGCTTTGCTCATTTACTCACAGCCCTGGGCAGCCTGTGCTGGTTCTGCACGTCCTGCCCAGGTTGTGTTGCCTCAGATGTGTTCTCTGGCTGATACAGCAGAAGTTTGCAGAGGACAAAAGAATATTTAGCATTCACTGGTGAGAAATCAGACCATGTAGCTCATTATCCCACTGATCTGAGTTTATGGGATGGAGTTGGAAATCCTTTAAGATTGTTTACACCAAACTTTTTGTGAGCTGTATGCTTTCCAGTCCTGTTTGAGAGACAAGAAGAGATGTTTGACTAGGAAGTGAGCTACAGATTTTTCGAAATCTAATAAGCAACAAGAGTCTTAACTTCTTAATCCTCCACTCAGCACAATTTGTTCTGACATGGGTTTCTTAAAAATTGGGTGAAATCCATGTTAAATTTGCATTTGTAGCACTCAGGCATTTTTCTGAAGCATATCTTGTCATTTATACCTCTAATTGAGATGGAGGATGGAGTGCTCATCTTTGGTGATTTACACTGTTTGATTAATCCTCACACTGAAAAAGAAACTTTTTTTTAATGTTAGCTATGCTTTAGTACAGACCTTAGATGTAAATGCAGAAGCTTTAAGCCTGTGCAGGCTGTCAGACCAAACACATAATGAGTTAATTTTCTGCTGTTCTGTGGCAGAATTATTTTGTAGGCATTTCTGCTTATATTGAAAGAGAAAATAGACACACCTTCCTCAATTTCTTCTTCAAAATGAGTTGAAAGATCTGTTCTTCACCATGTAACATATGCCCTTTAAAACTGCTACTGTGCTGCTGCCTGCTCTCATCAGTATGGGCCATAAATTTTGCATGGGTAGAGGGAGAACTGCAGCTTGAGGACTTGAAATAGTTAGCAAGATGCTGCTAAAGTATACAGAGTACACTGGCAAATGGGTCTTTGCAGACAGGCATCATTACCAAGATCCATGTGTGCAGAACTGTGCAAGCCTGAGGAGCATTAAAGGCCAGTGCTGGCAGGAACCTAATTTTGGGTGAATGGAGCCCTTAGATTCATTGTGATATCACACATAAATGAAAATACCAAATGTCATTGACTTGTCAGTGAAAAAGCAGCCTAGGCTTTGTAACAAATGGATCAGTGATGTATATTTGGAAGCTGTGTGACATATTAAAGTAGTTTATGAGGCACAATTTGTTTTGGTGGTCTGCTCTGATTGATGGTGTGCTATCTGCCACTGCTTTAGATGTTGGGGTATGTTTGTAATAAATGTTCGTTCCCAGACAGTGCTAAATGTGTTCCATCTAAATCATTCATTACTTATAACAAGTTTCAGTGTATATGAATCAAAGCTTTTTTTATACTTGCCTTCAAAAGAATTTATCATTTTGAAGCAGCTCTGTCACCTGCAGTGGGGCCAGCTGCATGGCTGAGTGCTCAGACCCTTCCAGCAGTGCCTGCTGCAAACAGCACAAAGTTCAACTGCAAGCAATGTCATCCCAAGCACTACATTTGAATGTTTGCTGCCTTTTCTAATCTAGCACTCCTATTTGCTTCTCTTTTTTCGGTTTTGCAAACAGAATAGCAGAAAATATCAGAAACAAGCACTGAGGGATGAGGAGGAAACATTGGTGTAGGAACTGGACGTGCCAGAGGAAGCACATCAGTGGGAGGGATTTTTGCTGATGTTTTGTACCAGTGTATCACTCATTCATCAGAAAACTATAAAAATTGTATGCACTACTCACAGGGGATTTCCTGTTCCTGGAAAGTGCAGAATGCATCATCTTTAAGCAAATACTGTACTTTGTTCCCTCTTGATTGGTAGGAGAAGGAACATTTTTTTCCCATAGGACTTGTCTGTGTCCTTCCTCCAAGATTCAAGTGACAGTGGAGAAAACCTAAGGACTATCATTCCAGGATGATCAGTGTAGAAATACTACAACTTTTTATTGTAAAAGCATTGACTTTCATTTCTTTGTGGCATTTGAAGAGACAGGTTTTTTCCTGTTTCAGTAGCCACTAGGAAGTATGTCAGTGTCCCAAAATTCCAGAATGAGTCAGATTTGAAGGGATCACAGTTGGTCATCTGGTCCCAGCCCCCTGTTCAAGCAGGGTCACTCCAGAGCACATGGCACAGGATTGTGTCCACATGGTTCTGGAATACCTCCAGTGAGGGATGCTTCAACCCTCTCTGGGTGATCTGTTCCAGTGTTTGTGAAGAAGCTCTTTCACATGTTCAGAAGGAACTTCCTGAGCATCAATTCCTGCCCCATTGTCCCATTGTACTACTGAGCAGAGCCTGGACACAGCACCCCAGAGTAACACAGAAGTGCTTGAAGGAATCTTAAATTCTTAACAAAACAAAAATTTCTGCACCTATTAATTTAAATTTTGCATGCTGCTGTATTTTGACAACTCTAAAAAGGCAATTTTTTTTTCATATAATATAGCCATGTACACTAAAATTAGATGTGACTAATTGGATGTGACTTTTTTTAAATTTAAAAATTTAATTTTTTTTAAAAATTGCTTTGGCTAGTAGAATTAACACTTGAATCCTAACAAATATGTGAATCTCTAGACAAGAGTCCTTGGTCCCTGATAGTATAAAAAAGAAGCAGACTGTTGCATCAAACAGTTTGTGAAACAGAAACAAATTTGGCAGAGAATGGAAAAGAAAAACAGTACAAAGACTTGCCTAAGCAGTCTAGACTTGATGCAAAAAAACCCTCTCCAATTCCTAGTTGTCTTTTTTTATTATTTTATTTTGTATACCAGACAGCATAAAACACAGAAGTTATGTGCTGGCATTTGGAAAGAAGCATGCAAGTGCCTTTTCTCATCATTTTCAGGAAGAATAAAAAGCACAGTATGACAGAGTTAAAGGTGCTGTAATGAGGGGTTGAGGCTGTACAGCTGCTACAACATCAAACAGTGGAAAGCATCAGCATGGCATAAGTTAGTCTCTTCCTTCCCCCAGAGGTGTGTATCCATACCTGTGCTAAATTATTGAGGATTTTTTTTTTTAACACATAGACTGTGTAGCTATGGATTGATCCTCTTTCTCTTTTCCTGTTAATGTTCTCTTTCCAGAAGTTCTTAGCATGTTAATAGCATCTTCTAAGCAGCACATTCAAGAGTGTTTATCAAAACCTGAAAAGTTATGTAACTAGACCCAGAGGAAAAAAGCAAGATGAAACTCAGAAAACGTAACAGAAACTTGTGGCATCAGCAACTCATAAGACAAAATAATTCAGCACTTGCTGCTTTCTAAAGCTAATGAACAGATATTATGTGGCAGTAGGTGGAAATGAAATCTGCACTTTAAGATCCATGTTACCTACCTCAAACCCCTCTCTTGCTGTTTTAATTGGAAATCTTTGCCTCTGCATGTTCACATTTCTTTTTCCTCTGTGGATGTTTTTTTCTTTTTCACGTCATAAGCAACCAGTTGTTGCATTCTATAAAGTCCCTTATGTGGGCTTGGTGGAAGTGGCTGCCTTGGGAATGTTTGTCTATAAGACTGATTATCCCATCAGTTCACAGAAGCTATGCCCATCCATGGGTAGAAAAGGGTTTTTACAGATTGCCTGCTTGTTTCTCACTTTGGTTTGTGGAAAGATCACTTATGCTTAGGTGTGACATAGATGGCATATATATATATTTGTGTGTGTGATATAAATGATGCATACACAATATCTGAGCTTCTAAATATTTTTGTAAGTCTTGCAACTCAAAAAATGACTTATGCTCACCTCAAGGGGAGTAAAAAATGGGGGGAGGTATTTCCACCATCTAATCAAACTATGGCTCGGATTTTAGCAACATTTGCTGCTGTTCCAGCTCCTGGCCAGCAGCTGTAAAATCTGGCTTCCATTTCTGCCTTCTTCATTTCTGAGAGTATTTAAGGCCCAAGAGAAAGGCAAGGTGGAAACCCCAGGGTTGTCTTGGTGATTTTTGATGTGCTCTCTACCTTGTGCTTAGAATGAGAAGGGAAAAGGAGCCCTTGGGAATCATCACGGTTGGTCTATGAGCACACAGCCACTCAGCTGAGGAGCAGTCTCAAGATTCCTGCTTTGAAGTGGTGGCTGCAGGAGTGAGCAGTGGCTTAGTTACTGCATCTTCTCACCCTGCTTCTTCCTTACCTACTCTTTTCTCTGTTTCTCAGTTACAGAAAGTGTTTTGAAGTGCAGCTGATGCCCCTATTGGCAAGCCCAGCTGATTTTCAAGGTTGCTGGCAATAGCAGGTGTTGCTGCATAACCAACCAATTTTTTCTTATGTAGTAACTTTTCACTCAAGTTTTGCACTCAAGAATTTCCTGAGACTGGTACAGGCACCAGGGGATTTATACACCAAGACAAGGTCTTTTATTCAGGCTTTTTGACAGTGATGCATAATCCTCACTGTGTCTGGGAGGAAGCAACACGTTTGTCTTTTTATCCAGTTCAATAACCTCTGCTGCCTGTGCTTGCTGCTACAGAGGAATGGCTAAGCTGGGAATCAGAGCTTTAATTTTTGACTCCCACCTGCTGGTGGAATCTGTTTGACCATGCCATTTCTAAGTCTAGCTTTGTTGAAAGGCTGGGAAAAAACCACCAGTCTGCAAACTTTTCTGCCAGCTTTGATGGAACCTACTGTCCAGACTTGTCCCTGATATTTTTTGCTTGTCCTACTTACAATGGGATCTTCCCTTCCAAGCAGCTACCAATATAATTTTTTTATTCCCCTCCTCTGCAAAAGTAAATTTGACCTCACAGCCCTCTTGCCTGGGGAGAGTTTTATCTAGCAACTACATAGAGATTTGAGAAATACAGAGATTAGGTGAACTGCCAAATTGTGCTGCCTCTGTCTCTTACAGCACAATAATAAAAAGATCTTTCCTATAATGGCTCTTTATTGCCAATTCCCTAGTTGTTCTTCACAAAAGTACAATTAATTAGTAAAGGGGCTTCCCATACAGAAAATTGTTGATGGAGCAGCTGAGGAAAAGAAGTAGAGCATAACCCCATGGAAACATACTATGAGGGGGAAAAAAAAAAAGTATTTCCACCCCAGGCTGTGCCCTTTGTTCCTCTCATTTGCATTCTGGGGTTTGTGGTGTTTGGGTTGTTGGGTCCTGTTACTCCCCCCTTCTCAACTTGTCTCTGCCTTGATGCTTTCACTTCTGGCATTATCTGTTCTTCATTTATGAGCAGGTAGAAATTGGTGCAGGAGTTGTCTGCAGGTTTTGCAGTGGGTCTGCAGTGGTGGCTCCAGGCTCCTCCTGTCCCCTTTTAAAATGTCAGCTCTCCCTCCTGAGCTCACTCCAAAAGACTGAATTTGAATGCTAACACAGGTTTTTATTATTGTTTTTAACGTGGTTCAATTCAGAGATTAAGGATAAAGTAAAGAGCTGGTTTCTGACTGCTCAGGGACTGCTGAAAGTAGGACTGAAATGCTGCTGTTCCCAATGGTTTATTAGGGAAAAGACACAGTTTGCCAATACTGCCTTTAAATATATGTGAACTCAATCTTGCAGAAGTTGTAAAAATCAATCTCACTAATAATTAGAATTATAGAATTTTGTGCCAGTAAATGTGCTATATATAAGGAGGCATTGGACTCCACAAGGTCAATATACTTGCCTTCAAAATATATCCTGATATCTGTTAATGTAATCCACCAATTAAAAAGTCTATAAATAAGTATTTACTCAATAGATTATAATGTCTCCAAAGGGAGCAATTAGGCTTTTAAGGAGAAGTCTTAAATATTCCCATGAAGGTTTTAGTATTTTCTTTAACACTTTCTTACACAAATGTACATTTCAGAAATTATGTTTGAAAATCTATTAATTTCTGGTAAACTTGAAATTTTCACCCAAATGATGAAGAGTCTTAAAATGAGTCCTGATAATGTATAGGTGTATTTATTTCAGTCCATAAATGATAAAAATATGAAAGGAGGTTTTCTTTCCTGCTATAGTGTTGAATACCTTGCTATACACTACAACCTTTAGTGTAATTAGCAATCACATGAGAACAGATTTTGTCCCAAATAGGTCTCTATGTATTTCACATACTGGAGATAAAGGGATTTTAAAATACTGAGGCAGATTCCTGATGTAAATATCAGTGAGCTGAGCTGATTTAAATTGGCTGAGCATCTGGCCCATTCTCTTTGAAAACAGATAATCTACTTCAGTAATTGACTGAGATTTGTGGGTTTCATTTTATATTTAACTGTATAAAATAGTGGCATGCAAATCTAGCCAAGATTATTAAGATTATTGATCACCTATGCTGTCCAATCAGCTATAAACTATGCACAGTTATAAACCATTAGTTTTAGGTTACATTAGAAATTCATCTAATTAGAAAAAATAATAATAATTAAAAGGATCAGGGATGTGTGTCAAAATATAATTGCACATTGCAGAGATAGCAAATTGTAATAGTAGGACTGGCAGTCATTCTTAGGGGAAAGGACAAGTTGTGAAAAATTCAAATATGACTGAAATGCCAGCAAATGTCATACTAATAAGAGTACACATTATAACCTACTGTGATTTTTTTCTCCCATGGGTCATCTTTTTTCTTCCAAGGTTCCCTGACCATGGAAGAGAGCCCTTTCTCAAATCTCTGGCCCATTTTCTTTTTTTTTTCCCCTCTTCCATTTTCACCTAATTCATTACATTAATAGCTTCTATAATTAATCTACAACCTTTTGCAATATAAGAGCTATGAATCAGACACATGCAAAACCAAAATAAAACCCCTGCTTTGACATTACATTGTTTTTATGTAATTCCCTAATATGGTTTACCCATAGCAGAACAAGATTCACCATGGGTTTTTTTGGAAACTGAAAATAAAATTATACATGTTGTACAGCTACAGTATAGCAGTCTGTAAATCATACTTAGATATTTAGTAAGCAATGGCAAAAGTGACAAAAAAGCAGTTTGCTTCAGTGATTACAAATATAAACCCAAGCTGATTAGTAAAGTGATTTCCTCTCAAGCTGCCTCTGAAAGAAAAGCAATATCATCCCTGATATTCCACTGGAAACAGCAACTTGGAACAGTCACAGCTTGGTTTTCAAGCAGGGATCTTCTCATTCCTGTACCAGAACTTTTTTCTTATCTTTGGGATGTGTGAGCATTTTGGGTATTTTAGGCAGTGCTTCAGATAGGGAGTCTTCTCTTTGCTCATCAGTGCTTCACACTCACCTGCCACAAAGGCAATATCCTGCCCTCAATTAAGTTTGTGTTGTGTGGATTGACATAGAGAAGTGCTGGAGTAATTTAGAACTTGTACATTGCTACACTGGAGCTATGAAGTAAATAAAGACTTTCTTTATGGCTGTTTTAAATAGGCAAATGAGGTTGGATCAGAATATCACCTTCCTAGGGCAACTGAGCTGCAGCCTCTCCAGTTCTTCCCTGGGTAAGGACCACAGTCATAACCAAAACCATTAGCAGAGCATTTGGAAGAATTATAACAGCCAAAGAATGCCTTTTAATGCTAAGTACTTTCAATGACTGAAATTACTGGAAAGCATCCATTTCCCTTAAGTTATTTAAGTGCCCAAAGTGGCAAATGGGTGTAATTCTCCAAAGTGTGTAGATGAATAATTCTAATTGATCTGAATCACAGGGAAATGACCAGGCTCCCCAACAAACTCCTGCTGTGCCTTCATCTGCCTCTTTAGAAGTCTGCATATTGGAAATATTTTCTTGGGGCACCAAATCAAGGAACTTGCTTAGTTCCTCAACTGTGAGTTCATGCTTAAATGAAGCATGTGGTTATGTGCTTTTCTCAGAAAAGAAAATTGAAGGATGGGAGTGTCACAGAATCATTTGGGTTGGAACAGACCTCCAAGATCATTGGGTCCAACCTTTAATTGATCACAACCTTGTCAAACAGACCATGGCTCTGAGTGCCACACCCAGTTGGGGTTTTTTAAAATAATCTCAGGGATGGCAACTCCACCTTCTCCCTGGGCAGCCCTTTCCAAGGCTTGACAACCCTTTCAGTGGGGAGATTTTTCCTGGCATCCAGCCTGAACCTCCCCTAGTGCAGCTTGGTGCTATTTCCTCCCGTCCTGGTGCTGTTTGTCTGGGAGGAGAGAGGGGAGAAGAGATCCCTGTGATCCAAAGTACACGGCAGGGGTTGGGTGTAATTGTTAGTTAGCAGCTGCATTGCTTCCTTCTTACTTGTGTGGCTCTAAAACTTTGACAGTCTGAATTGAGATGCAGTATCTTTTTGTCCAGAGGGAATTTGAAATCTAATCTGTTAATGTGGAATGGAAAATAGATGGGGGGTAAAGGCTGAGGGTGTTCTTTGAAAGAAGAAAATGAAGACTTAGAAAAATAATCCTCATTTAAATCCCTTAGGCAGCATTTTGAAAATCTCTGCCTCGAGTATCAGCTGTGCTAGGGATTGATAGCAAACAATGGGGGAAGTACTTTGGATAGTCAGAAAATATTTGGTTCTCAGATAAATAAAAAGGGCTATGGACTGTTCCTTTAGTAGCTTTGCATAATTTTTTATTTTTAAGACATCTATTCATTGAATAACAGAGATAAAAGATGCCAGACCCTCAAAAGGTTTTCAGTGATGACGTACAACACTGAAGTCTTAATTCATGTAGTTAAAGAAGAATAAGAAATATATATATCAGAGCCTTTCAAAAGGATTCAAGAGAAATTAGTGGACTGAGGATTGTCCCATCTATCACTTTGTAACAAAGATCTTTAGTCTTGGTTGAACAAAAGAAAAATTAAATCTTGTAACCCATAAAACACACAAGCTTATAAGAGGGCAGAATTAGTTATTAAATAAGTGCTTTTTTAAGAGACATATTTTTCTTTGGGGGGGGATTGGGATGATAAATTTCCTAGCGTAGTTTGACTGCAAGTGAAACAGCAAATTAATTTACAGACTGTGGAAGTTGAAGAAAGCAGGAGTGGCCTCCAGGCAGTGCCTTGCTTCATTTGTGCCCCTCCTTCCCAAGATGGGAAGCATCAAACTGGATCTCTAAGGTGCTGCCTGCTGGACTGCTGGCTCAGGGATTAGGTCATCTTGGAGGGTCTAAATCAGCACTGTTTTACCAAAATGTTTCTGAGGGCAGGAAGGTTCAGCTTGGTTGAATTTTGGAAGGGGAAATGAGCTGTGGGGCTGAGGGATGGAGGGAGGAGAGACAGGTTAGAGAGCAGAGCTGCTCTTGGGCAGGTTTTGTCAGACAAATTGCAGAGGAGCTGAGATTTTCAATCCCCATTTCTGTTGAACTGGTCCTATTTGCCCCTAAAGTAGCCCCAGATCCAGAGGGTTTTCTGTCTTTCTTTTGAAGCCTCGTGAGAGAGAATAAAGAGTAGAAATAAGGAATGGAGAGCAGGCTTTCCTCCAGTGAAGAGGTGGAGTAGGATGGAGACCCAAGGTCCTTGCAGGGTGAGTCTCCCTCCGGCCTTTTTTCTCATGGTGGGGAGAAGCAGATGTATTCAGAATTGAGCCTTGCAGTTAGGCCAAATATTATTTAATTTGAAATATTAATTGTGAACTGGGATGTCACTGGTCTATAAGTGCATCCAATTGTGTGTTTGCTAACTGGACAAATTAGGCCCTCTGTGAGTTTTAGATCCCTTTCCACATCTTCACTTGGCCTAAAAGTCTTAATCCACAGCTTTTGGTATTTTTAGTGGAAATCACTGTAGAATGTTTGAAACTATTTCTAACATAGCATGCAAACTGCTGGAGTCCAGAGGCTCCTGTCTTGGCATGATTCCTGAAGAGTTGGCATGTCTTAGTATGCTTTTACACTGTAAAGGTACGTCTATACTCTGTAGTTACCTCTTCCAGCAAGGAAGGAAGCACAGTTATTGCAAATTCATGAGGTAGGATAAGCTGAAAATGTTTCTAATGGAAGAAGAAACAGGAGTGTACTTTTGTTGAAGTGTGGGTGACCTTATACTGAAGTACAAGACTTCTGTGCTGACTTAAGTAAAAGATTTCATGCCTGAAAGCAAGCTGTGCTATCAGATCTGTATTTTTTGTTTCTTTAGGAAAATAAAATTGAATGGTAAAGAGCAACACCAGTATTCCAGCACAATTCCTTGCAGATATTTACCACTGCTTACAAACTTTTTGTTGTTGTGTTGGGGGGATTTCTTGTGATATTCCAGGTACTTCACATTTACAGATAGGAAAGAATTTGTTAAGCAAATTGGTAAATGTTTTTATAGACTTATGCAACTGGATTAATTTATATGTGACTATCTGCTATAGGTTATTGAATGCTTGTGTCATTGCTTAACTTTTAAAAGTGCAACAGCACTCCTCAGGGGAGTTAGTAAGAGATATATAATATATAAATAATAATATATAAAATACAATATCTTCCATGTATTATTTGGAAGTGGTCCAATTTACCTAACTTCTCATGCTGAGGCTTATCAATCCAAATCAGCAGTTTAACAGGGCCAAGTCCAAGGTGCTGCACCTGGATTTAGAGCAGCCCTTGGTACCAGTCCAGGCTGGGGATGAACAGATCCAGAGCAGCCCTGGGAGAAGGACTTGGGGGTGCTGCTGGGTGAGAGGTTTGACATGCCCCAGAAACTCCCCATGTGCTGGTTGGGAATGCCCTGTCCCTGGAAGTGTTCAAGGCCACATCAGATGGGGCTTTGAGCAACTTGTTTTTTGTGGAAGGCGTCCCTGCCCACAACAGGGGAGTTGGAATGAGATGATCTTTAGGGTCCTTTCCAACCCAGGCCTTTTTAAGATTCTGTGGTGTTGCAGAACTTGAATCCAAAAGTCTCAGGTTTTGAAACTTTTCTCAGGCTAGTTAAAAACAGTTGGCGAGTCTGATAATGATAATTTGCAACTGAAGTTTTAATAGTATAAGAATGTGTAAATAAATAAAAACCATCATGTACAGGTGTTATATTTCAAGCAAAAATCTTCCTTTCCATGTATTCAGTCATCTAAAAAGAAGTGACAACCTGACCTTTTTACTGTTCTACCCACAAAGTTCTGTCAACTTCAGTATAGGCTTTCAGAGAAGGAACCCAACCTCTATTTAATCAATCAACTGGAGCAGGATTTGTTTTCTTTAAGTAGCTTTGCTTTTATATTGTTTTGCTATGGGATAAAAGATTTCTTTCTGAAATACCGTATATATATATTTTATACCTTATTTGATTCCACCACACAAGGACATTATCCAGATCTGGAACAAGCCCCAAAGGATTTTCATCCCTTAAATAACAAGATTTTGTCACTTTGCTCCTTATATAATCTTGCTTCCTTAAATTGGGAGGCATTCAATAGGAAAATTTCCAGAACTCTCCATCATTTTAAGTTTAAAAAGAGCACCTACCAATCTGAGTAAGTATAGAAACCTGAGATACCTTTTCATTTTAATAGTCTAGTGTGCAGTTTATGATCTGCCTGATTATTTTCAATCTGTGTATTATGGTAGTTAATGTAGGGTGTATTTGTTTTCACAGCTGATGGTTGTGTTTCAATAATGGGAAAGCAATCCAGCTGGGCAGCTTCCTTAAAAGTCCTCTCACTAAATAAATGGCAAGTCTGTTATAAATTCCATAATTTTTAACTAGGCTGTAAATTTATGGTCTCTTGGGGTCTCTATGTGTAAGATTTTCTTGCAGACAGATTGACTTATTCCATATCAGCAGGATTTTTTTTTTTACCAGTGGATCGATGTAGTTATTCTACAGCTCTGCTCACTGTGTCCTGTCTGGTTACTGTAAGATTACAAGGCTGGCAGCAAAGAAGAAGAAGAGAAAGCTTCATTTCTTGGTTTTAGGTTCAGTTTTGCAAAGCACAATAGTAATAAGAAGTAAGGTATTCATGAAAAATGGTGAGGCTGGAAATAATGGGAAACTCAATTAGAATTAAAAATTTTAATCCGATTAAAAAATAGTGTAAGAAAAGGTTGCAGTTCCCTCTGTTACCAGCCCTTTTCAAGTTTCTATTTCAAAGGCATGAGAGCTAGATGAAAAAAGAGTGACATATCAGTGGTATTGTGGATAAACATTTTTTCCTCTGAAGCTCCAGATAGGGGCTGGAATTAGAGCCACTGTTTCTCTGGATGTGAGGGATGCAGCCTTCCCTTGGTCAAAAGGGCAGGTAAATGGTGTGTGTGAGTGTCCTTGTGATTCTCTCTGCCTTTCAGTGTTCATGTGTAAAGGACTGTTTTCTTCCTGGAAGAGTGCAGAAATGGTGCAGCTTAGAAAGAGAATTTTTCTCCTTTCTGCACATTGTGATGAGTTTAATTTGTATCAGAAGTTTGGTTCGGGATGGAAGATCCTCAAGTGAAAGGTTAAAATGTCAATGCCCTTAGAACCTTTGTGGTCTTTGCCTGCTACTTGTAACTAAATAATGACTAAATCTGCAGCAGTCTTACTTCTGAAATGCTGAGTGACAGCAAAAGAAAGTGTATTTTGCAAGGAACTTCCTGGGGACTGCTCTTGGGTCTTCCATCCAGGATTTTGTTGGGGCATTGCCCTAGGACCTTTGCTTAAGCACCTTCTTATCCTATTTCCCACCCATCACTCCTTCAGTTTCCCAAAAAGGATGGACTGATTGATATATTTTTGCAGTTAGAACTTAGATCTGTCTTGCTTGACAGTAAAGCAAGTGTCTGTCCTGTGGGCTAAGCCCTCAAGGAGCTGGCTACACTCTTGGACTGACTCCTTGAGGGACCCCAAAAAAATGCAACATTGGTACATTCACCACAGGATGGTCAGGGCATGGTTTGCATCCTTTAGCTTGTGTGAAGGACTTGTCTCTGTAATATGAAAATTAAATTTTTTTTCTGAACAAAATGAAATAATAAAACAAACTGTTGCCTTTTCAGTCTCACTCGTGTATACAAAAATGAATGAAGAGAGCTAATGCCCCATGATTAATGATGATGATGGTGTGCTTTAAGTTTCTAGTTACATTAATAAGTCTGTGGCTTGTGTGAAATAAGATTAACTCCTTCAACGTGTAATATCAGTAACAAGTTAAAGAACAAAGTGGATTTTTTTCTTTCTTGAAAAATTCAGCTGCATAAAGTCTTTTAAAAAACTCTTTTTAGGGGTCCACCACTTAAAATTTTTTATAAACCATTGATTAAATACTGTCTTCTAGAAATATCAATTGCCATTACTGCATAATGAGAGTTTTTATTTTGATTTACGGTGATTTATTTTTACAAAATTATTGTATGCACAAGACTAAATAGATTTATATACACACACATCTTAAATTTTCCATAAAGTGATTCACGTTTTAGGCAGTGAGAGAATAACTAATGTTAGTTGAAAATGTGTTCATTCTTGGTTTCTTATGTAAACAGTAGTAGTTCAGGTTTCTTGGGCTAGTGCTTATACAGATGAAAACAAATTTTAAAAAGATGAAAAGATAAATCTTAGAGCACCTTTCTGCAGATTTCAGAAAGGTGTTTTTGTGACCTCATTTTGGTTATTGCTGTTGCTGGGGTGGTTTCTGTGCAGCAAGCCTGCATTTTCAGGTGAGTGAGCAGCTCACTCCTGCAGTTGTGCTGCTGTCTCACCTCAGCTGGCCCATCCAGAGCCCAGCTGCAGGTTGCTGCAGAGCTGTGTCCCTCTGAGCCTGCTCAGGGCAGGCAGCAGCAGCTCAATTCCCTCTGCCTCAGAGGCAGCAATGTCAGGGTTTGATTTAGACTGAAGGCAGTGTTCAGGTCTTAGCACTTGCCATGTTGTCAAAAACTTCAGCTGGACAAAAGTCAGTGGTATCTTGTTAACACTGATAAGCTCTGTAGGAAATGGTAAGGTAAGATACGTGATAAAATGATAATTAAGGTCTGGTTAAATTATCTTGGTGCATTTTATTGTTATAAAGAGTGCACTTTTGTTATGCTTCAGATGGACACACGTGATCTAAGTGCTCAGATATTTCCATGCTGTCTTTAGGGTGTGGGTTCCTTAATACTGTATTTGTCACTGGATCAGATTCATGTGGGAACTTGGGTCACCCCTTTTGGGTGCCCCAGGGGGCTCAGGACCCTCACAGGAGATCCAGGGGTCTTGGGACAGAGCCATAAGAGTCAAAAATCCCTATTTCCTTTGCTCTAACCGCCTGGAAAAAACTGCCAAGTCTGAGAGGAGAGATGCAGACCATGTGGGTTTAATTAGTGTGATTATTGTTGTATTACAGAGTGAAAATTAGAATTTTTAGATTTTGCTATATAGGTTAAATGGGGCAAAGCTGGAGGGAAGTGGGTGTGTTTGGCATCTCTTCCTGCTTCTACTTCCCCTCCATCCTTGCAGAGGTGGTGGCCTTTTCTTGATTGGGTTATGGTGAGATTTCACTGTCTGACATGGGTCATGGTTACTGGTACTTAAAGGAAAACATTGTTAAAGTAGTTTAGATTATAAAAGTTCAGGTGCCATTGTAGGAGGGTCAGATCCTGCTTTTTCCGGCTCTCTGGGAACATCACACTGGACTGAGAGAACTTTTAGAGATAAGAAAAGAATAAACAAATCTTCAAAGCAGCTGCCTGGCCTTGGCTCTCTTTCAAACTCCATCATCAACTCTCAGGATGGAAAAAACAGAAAACCTGAGAATGCTAAATTCCTTCACACAAAACACAGCTCTGAATCCTGCTGGGGTCACATGGAGTGTTTCCTTCATTAAGGTCTAGTCAATGTAAAATGAGGTAATGGAAGCTCATCCTCACAAGTAAAAAGGTTTCACCTTGATCCTGCAACCCCAACATTTTTGGCACTGTGCTGAGGTGGGCTCTGCACTATTTACTGGCTAATTTACAAAGGTCTGTAGTGCAGTTTTGGTAATCAGTGCTATTTACTTGTGATCAAAATTGGCCAGAAGGAAGGCTTCCATAGTGGAAAAGGCATAAAACAACTTGAGAAGTATGTTTCATTGTAAATAAGAAGCTTTTCGTTTATGGTTCTAGTATCTGTAGAAGTCTCTTCTGTGAAGAATAGTGCCAGATAGTCTCATGTGAAAAATAGAACACAAAGTTGAAAGCATATTTTTAAGGTTTTTGTAACTTCATTTCTCCTCCTATCAACTTACATTTCTGTCTTTTCCTGCTTTTTAAAACTTCTTCTATCTTCTGAGAAGATGAACTCTTTAGAGTTCCTTCTTTTCTTACAATTGAACTAACCTACATTTTGTTTATCCTTTCCTCCCCTTACTAAATTTAGGAATATGCTTATAAATATAATTTATGGTGACCTTTCCTTTTCATTTGAATCCTCCACATAACTGTTCAGTATTGTTTTAGTTGTAATACAGGTTGTTAAAATGACTTGCAGTAGAGATGATACAGCAGAGACTGAGAAAAATAGTTGAAGACAGTGGTATCTACAAAAAAATGATACACCCAGTTTTGGAGAATCTTCTTGATTGCAAAGCTGTGAATTCTTATCCTTTCTCCTACATTTCATGGTAGTTTTTGAGAATAAGAACACCTGATTCTTCTTAACCACCTCACATCAATCCATCCTTTGAAAGAAAAAATTTGATTTTAAAAAAGAAGTGTTGCCTGGGAGAAATTGAAGCCAGCATGACTCTCACAGACTTGCAGATTCTGAAGAAATATGATGTTTGTAGGGTATGCCTGTATAGGGTGTTTCAAAAAGCCATCAAGCAGGTCACTGGCCTAAGCATTTCTCAGCTTTTCCTATTTTGTGGTACAAGAACCAAAGCTAAGGCAGTGCCTGACAGACCAGTTTGTTCTGAGCAGCAGGCCAGGGATAAAAGCATCTAACTTGCAGGCAGTTTTCAAACCTGCTACAAGCTGCAAGTAGCTTTTATGAGTTTTATCTGTAAGAGTAACTCCAGAGATGGGAACTTGCATGTTTATGGGTCAGATTTATTCCCTAACCCCTAATCAGGAGGCAGGTTGGTTGTTGTTTGTTGGAGAGAAACTTAATGACTTTATGACTCATATTTCTCTGGTGTGCTTTTGCAAGAAAAACACAGAGGTCCGAAAAAGACCATTTGAAAAGACATCAAAAGATGAATCTCTGTATGAAAGGCTTTTGAAAGCTTCAAAATTTTTCAAATATTGCAGTTTCCACTATGGTCTGTTATTCTCTCTGAAATTTCTGCTGTTGATTTCTAATTTAAAAAACATCAATGTCTTTATTCTAAACCATGTGTAGACAGTGACTGTACAAAATTCCTTAATTTTTAATATTTGCGTAAACAGTTTTCACAATGCCATTCAATACTTGACTGGGCTACCCACTTTAAGATGCTGCATAGCCTGAAGGATTTCTAAAAGTTTTGAGAATTGTTTCCTGCCACTTTTAATAACTTTCTAGTGTACCATATTGATTCAGTGAGAAAATCTTCATTCTGGGGCCAGATATATTGATTATTTCCATCTGCATGTATTTTTCAGCTTCATTATTTTCTGGTATGTGTAGTCTCAAATACCTTCGGTAAAAATATTGGTGAAGTAAAAGAAAAGGTTTGAGTTCATATTTATTCAAAAGATTACAGTTGCTGAATGCAATCTAGAAATGTCAATAAAAGGCATCATCTCCTCATTCTTTCCTCCCTAATGGAGAAAACCACTTTTGATCTTAGTTAAAGGCACATCACCTAACCTGTTCCATACTGCAATCCACTCTCTTTATTTGTAAACAAAAAATTGCACACCAAACTTTTGGCATGTGAGATTAGATTTATCTTTCCTGCCTTTAGTACCTCCAGCAGGAATATCAACACCCTAAACTCTTCACCCTGGAGTCCCTTTTCCTGTCAGCAGGAAGCAGTAGATGAACTGCAACCCGAACTGCCTGTCCACCTTTGAGATCTAAGCCTAGATATAAAGCTCTACTGCACTTTTTTAAAACCTCAATATGCTTATTAGTATTGGGCAGATAATTCAATTATTGGAAGTCCACCCAAATATGCAGGCTGAGCACGAGGCTCAGGGTGAGAATTGGCAGATTTGGACACTGGAGTTCAGGAGCCTTAAGAGCAACATCATAACATTCTCATAAGGTAGAAGATAAAGGATAAATCTTATTCCAAGTTTTGTTTCTGCAGTATTTTGTGGCTGTCAGTTTGCTTCTTCACACAGTGAGTCTGGAGTTCAAAGTACCCAAAAACAATGTGATAAGGGTTGTTAGCATAGGGTTTTTTAAAAAAAAAAAAAATCAGTACTCTCGAGGCCTTTTATCTCAGGTGAAAACAATCCCTTTTTTTTTCCTTGTGTTGCTGCCTGAATAAAAGTTTGGAATAGAGGAAAAACAGTGAATGGGAAGATAAATTGGCATAGTTTGTGATAATTCTTTATTGCACCTGTTCATACTTCTTAATCCACTGTCACCCCAACCTTTGTGGGAAGGTTCCAGCACTGATAACCAAGAGCTTCTGTTGAAGTGGATGGAATTTTGTGTGTAGGAGGATGCAGATAGCACAAGCCTCCCTGCATCTGGGTGGCAATTTTTCTGATCCCAGAATGGCTGAGCTTCCCTGAGCCTGGTGGTGCTTCCCATGGCCACAGACTAACCCTGCCTGCCACTTTGTTCAGGAGAAAAACCAGCACATGGTGTTATTGCCAGAGACCCTTACAATTTCTCTCATCCTTGAAATGCATGGATGCACAAAGTAACACTCAGCAGTATGAAAATTACCTTCTTTTTTTTTTTTTTTCCTCTCTTTCTTTCTCTTTTGGTGTGCAATCTTCTCTTTACGGGGGTTTGAAAAGGAAATCCTGAATCTGTTCTTTAACATATAATTTTGGTATCTAAAAACAGCACTTGGGATTAGCAGGCTTGTCAGAAAAACAAGAATTTAGATGTTCAAAAAAAACTCAACAATCCACCCCCAGCTTTTCAACTGTGTCAGGCATTATTGGCTGTACACAGCTGCTGTAAGATGAAGAGAGGGGAAATGCACTGAAAAGCAAAGGTGCTATTTTAAGGACATGATGAAAACAATGGAATCACCCAATCTGCACTGTATAAAGTGGTTTGCATGTTCTGCAGAGAGATGAAAATGCTGATCTCATACTTGGGCAAGTGTTAATTGCAGACTCACTGACAAGATCAAGCCTCTCAGAACTTGTTTCTTTCTTTTGGTTTTCTCTAAAAGCCAAAGAAACAGACTTGATTCATCCTCTTCTTCCTCTCCTATCTACACAAAGATACCAGTCTGCTTTGTAAATCAAGAGTGAAATGAGATACAGCCATCTGACACTAATAAATGATTTTTATGAAGGCATGGAGACTGCAATAATTATTCCTGACAATAGATGAAAAGTTGTCTTCTTCCTGATTCTGTACTTTCAAAAGTGTTTCTGTCTGCCCATGTTTGCTATTTATGGCAGATGTAATTACTGGGTCAGGGTTTTTTCTGTTCAGCTTCTGTCCACTTTTAGATTGTATGAAGCCACAAAAAGAAAGATTAAGTTATTATAATTTAAAATGTTTTATCATGGTGTATGGATGTATTTCAAGTGCCTTGGTTGTGAGTGCCTAATAATGTCCTTTCTTAATGCTGGCAGGTTTTCTACTACCTGCTGATCATGACAGCTTAATTTTAGAACTTCTTAAGAAAAATAACCCACAAAATAACAAATTGCAAAATCTACTTTTAGGTTTTGACAAAATCTAAATTATTGCTTAAGTTTTTCGAGCATAATTTGCTCTTTGTTCTGTTTTTCCTCTTCTTTTGGTGTAAACAGTGGAAGGTTCTCATCATTTCCCACCGAGCTTTCATTGCAGCTTCCACAGATGCCCATCCTTGGTATCCCTCAGCCCCAGTCAGCTTGGATACCTCCACCCCCAAGTTCAGAGCCAGCCACAGGTTATCTCCCTGCTGCAGGGCAATCCCTGGCGTCCCCTCAAGGACAACTTACCTTCATACAGGCGTAGCCACCAACCAAGGCTCAAGAAGGATAAATTGCTCTTTTACTGAGTTCTCCTAAATTCTCCTCTCACTTCGTTTGTGGGAACTGTTTTTTTAAAACCTCCTACCATATTGGTGTGCCTGATGTACAACACCACACATTATTGCTCCCTTTTTTCTTCATATCCATGGATGCACATAAGGATACACAAATGTTAATTGGAATGTTGGGGAGAATTATGGGAATAGCAAGGAAAAGAACCCTGGCTTCTGAACTATAGTTAGGTTTCAAAACAGAACACTCAGGAACTGAGTTGAAATTCAGTGTTGTACTATATATAATAATTAAAAGCTCTCTTTTCCTAAATTGCACATGGCTTTGGTTGCATTTGCAGTGTGAGGCCTGCTCAGAAACCCAAGGCACAGACATCATCCTTTCTTCCTCCCTTTTCTACTCAGAGAAGTAATACTGTGAACATGGTCAGAAAGCAGAGCCTTCCATTATCACTTAACTCAAAACTTTCCTATAAAAGGAAAATATTGCATCAGATGAGTGTCAGGATTTCAAGCATGCATGTTTGCCAAGCACCAAGCAGAGTTTCCTGGGGAATCTGGCACTCCCTTTTGTCATGCTGTGATACAACCTCCAGTGTGACCCAGCACTCTCCATCAGGGAGCATCCTATTCAGGGAATGGTTCAGCTGATGGGTGACAGATTGTGGGAAGAGTAAAGCACTGGAATACCCAGGAAGGTGGGGATTCCTCCTGCAGGCCTGTGCTGTGTGAGGTGATACTGAGGTGAGCAAATTAAATCTCTGCAGGCAGCACTAATGATGTCACATCCATGGTTTCCCTGGAATCCCCACTGTTCCTGTGGCTTTGCGTGCCACGTGTGTCAGGTGGGACTTCACAGGGACATCAGCCTTTGTGAGGCACCACACCATGCAGCAGGGGACAGCAGTGCCTCTCACCTCTGCTGAACTACTCACAAGGCAGCAGAAGGAAAATCAGCTAACTGAGGAGGCTGTCCATAGTCCTCCAAGGGAGAATGTCCTTGTGGAATGTGCTCCTTGTGCTGAAATGGTGGTGAGGCAGAAGCCTCCCCAAGCCATTTACCACATAAATCAGCCTTCTAGGAAATCCCCAACAGTGTTGCTGTGGAGGAGCTTTTTTAATGTTTATTTGTTTCATGTGAAGCAACAAAATACTATTTTAAGTGGCTTAAATGTTGGTTATAACTTCTCATCCTTTTATTTTAATGGAGCCTATAGGCTATTAATTAACCCACAGGCTATTATGCCTACTATTCTAGGAATAGTATCTAAATAAAATATTTATACTGAATCTCCCCATGTGATACAGAAACACTGGTGATATGAATTTAAAAACTCTACTACATAAACAGCAGCAAAATCTAATATTTGAATCTTGCCTCCCAAAGTTTCAAATTTGTCACTGAAACATTTGGTTAAAGTTTGAAAGAAAAGTAGTTGTTAATCCCCTGTTATTTTACATATAAATATTGCTTTCATGACAGTGATCCTTTTCCTCAGTTCTTTTTTTACCTTTATTTTTTGAGTTTGGGTAATGTAGCAACTCTGTGATACTGAAAATAATCATGTACATTTCAGCAGTAGCAGGCCAGACTTACACACTTGTTCTTGTCTCATAGAAGAAAATAAATATTTAAAGAACAATTCACTCCAAAATGAAAAATTCCCTCTCCAAATAGCAAAACCAAATGCATCCTTGCAGTGTGTTGTTTATGAAAATGGGAAATATGCAATACATGGAAGCAACAAAATGAAATCATGTGGTTTGATATATTTCCATTTCCTTTTTCTGCATGAAAATGCAAAATGCCTCCCCCTTCTGCCAATAGCCACTTATAGCTGGTTTCCATCTGTCAAAAAAGTTATGACACACATACGAGAAGTCTGCAAGTTTCTCATGTTCACCTTTTGATTAGTTCATCATCTTTTGGAATTCATCTGTGTCTCATCTTCCTTGAGTGTTCTAGTTGTGCCAAATACTACCTCCCACCCCTACCTATTTCAGCATTCCTATAGCAAGTAATAGCTGGTAAATTGTGGGCCTTTCTACTCCTTGGGAACATTGTGGTGTTTGCTCCCTTGGATATTAGAAGTTCTGCCAGTATCTGCAGTTTTGTTGAGCTGTGTGTGTGCCATAAGAGCAGCGTGTATTCCATCAGAGGTGTGTTTATATAAACTGCAGCAATACAGAAGCATGCAGACATTTGTAAAATATGGAGTGGGACAGGCAAATCTGATAAGATTTGTAGTTTAAAAAAAAAGTGAGTTGGTATTTATCTTCAGAAAGTATCAAATGCTGTGTTGCTTTATTTCTGGAATTGGGAAAAATTGAAACATCCAGCTGCTACCTTTGCATTTCCACTTCAAAGTTTGGAGTTACATTTCTGGGGGAATCTAAGCAAAGGCATGTGGTAACATAAAAAACTGCAATATAGACTTAGAAACTGCCCTGATAAAGGAGGTTTAAAAAAAAAAAGGGTCTTAGAAAACAAGTTATGATAAAGGAAGTATATAAAAGAAGGAAAGTTATGGACTTAGATATTGGAATATTCTATACACTCTTTCTTATCAGTGCACTTTATTATTCTTTAACACCCTGAGTATGATGGGTACACAGTAGCTGTGCTCTGACAGGTTTGTTCATCACTGTTCATTTCACAGTTAGTGAACACCATTTGTTTCTCCTCCTATCCTCAGATGAAGCTGCTGACACACAGCACAGGTATTATTTCAGGACAACTGCAGGTGAAGCCATCCCAAGCATTATCTGATGCTAAAAGCTAAGCTAATCCTAGAGCAGGTTTTCTGTCTGCTTGCTTTTTATGTGGGCTTATTTTATTGGAAAGCTGCCAGTGCTGGTGCAGGCTGGCTCAGAGAAAGTGTAAGTATTGAGGAAACTCATGGGATTGTGTTAGGGACAGTGCAGACAAGGCAGCAGAGAAAGGGGCAGCTGTCCCAACTTTACCCTCCCTGGGATACAGACCAGCCCTCACCTGGGAGTCTCATTTCCAGCTGGGAATTTTATTTATTTATTATTTTGAGTTGTAGACTTTGCAGGACCTCAGCTGTGTGGAAAAAGACTGTGTGACTCCAGGCACAATCTTGTTCTAACTTTGGTAGTGCTTGTTAGAGTTTGGAAATAGAGCATTTTATGACTGCTCTGAAAATTTTAGCAGCATTCCGAAGCTACTATCCTGTTCCAAGCTATTCCAAATCCTATCAGATTTAAAAGCAGTTGGTATATTTCTTGTTTTTATTTTTTGTCCTTACCTTAATTTTTTCTTTTCAATGTTTTAGTGTAGCATCTAAAATGCATGCAGGAATAAGAAAGGTTGTTGGTTATCTCTGTGAGTACAGAAATCACCAATGCAGGCAAGACTGCAAAAAGGAGAAAGGAAAGACAGGTGATGAAATTTGAATAATCTCAAAACCAATATTTTCATATTTGGGTGATTGGAAATTATGTACTGCCTGACAAAAATACATAAACTAATTAATTAATTAATAATTAAAAAAAACAAGAAAAGAAGAGCAATATAACTGTGCAGTTATTTAAATTTGCTTTAAATGCTACCTCTGCCTTTAGAACAGTTGTATTTCCTAAAATTCTTACTGGTGCATCATTGCAAATAAAGAAATTCACTCTTGAATAAGAAGTATTATAGAGAGATTTGGAGCAGTTTTATGTCTGTATATATTTCAAATTGGGAATTACTGCAGAAATTTTTTGTGAGCTCACCAGAGGGATGTTTGGTGTAGCACACACACAGTGCATGGCACAGAATGGATAACTCAGTGGGCACAGCAATCTCTGATGGAGTTTTGGACATTAGGTAAACCATGCAGTGCTGAATGCCAGGCTGGTCTTTCCATTACTTGCAAGACAGCAAACAAATTAACATAAAACAGTCTCAAAAATTCTTCTCTACAAAGGAGAAAAATCTTTAAGGCACGTTGCTATGTATTTATCCTTGAAATGGATAAAAACTGTGGGGAAGGGAATCTTCTTCACAGCAATCCTCAGTAACTTCCTGTTAATCAAACAGCCACGAGTGGTTTCAAGTGCAGAAGTTTCCTTCCTTGAAGCATTTTTCCCTCTTACTATTAATACTGGTGCTGTAACAATTAAGTTTATTTCTGACAAGTACTGCTTTCAGAGCTGGAGTGCTGCAGACATGAGGAGAGCATTAAGCATCAAAAGTATCAAATGACTATTGAACACTATCTGGGGAAATTTGGCACAGCCTAAGAGGGATAATGAGCTAAAGGGAATAATTTATTTTTGTAAGAGAACAAGTTAATTTTGTTTTTGTAATCCCCTCTCTTCTCATTCTGTTGCTTTCTTTGAAAGCATTTTTTGAAGTTCTTTTTATTTTATTTTTACACTGAGTTTTGTTCTCCTTGACTGCAGCAGGGAACAGAGCAGCAAAGTGGAATATTTCTATTCACATTAGTAGGATTTGGGTTAGGATCTGTGTTTATTGTTAGTGAAGAATCCCACTAGGATGCACAAATACCTGTCCAAGTTTAAATCATGTAACCCAGCATGTCTGTAATTTATTCATATATCATCTTCAAGGGAGAATTTGTTTGTGCTCACCTTCCTGGAGGTGACAAAATGTACTGATTCACCACTGGTATTTATTTGTTGACCACACACATTTTGGGATCCAACTGATGAATTCCTGCAAGCCTCCACCTCTGAACTGAGTAGATTTTATTTCAAAGCTGCTTTTGCATTTATTTATGTTACAGCTAGAAATGCAGCTAGGTAGAACAATGAGCCTGGCAGAGGTGACATCATACAAATGAGCAATGGAGCCGAGATCATTCATGGGAGATGGAAAGAACATGTAGCAGAGAGAGATACAGAAAGTAAATTTCTCATGTGGACAGTTTAATATGCCTGCTTTATTTATTTAAAAGAATTCCAAATCCCAGCTATAAGAAAGAAATATTCATTTATTCTGTTGAGAAACCTTCCTTAGTTTTTCATGCAAGCTGGCATGGAAGTTCAGGCCAAGAGAGTGGAGTCCCCACACTCAGGAATAGCACAGAGCAGATTTTGAGATTCACACAGTCACCATTGCATGGCCCTTTGTGAGCAGTGGGCTGTGCTCTGTGGCCTTTGATGAACCTCAGGGTGTGCATCCTTCTCCTTGGACTTTCAGGGTTGCATTTTCCAAATGAGCCACATGTTAAAAATTCCTAGAGTATCAAAAGTGTTTCTACTGCAAGCTTGTCAAAATTCCAAAAATAAGGTATTTATTTTGTTATAAAAGCAAAGGAATGAAATGTTAGATGTGACAGTACACATTAGGCACATGGAATTTACAAGTGTTCAAATTAAAGAAAAAATCTTGGATGGATGTTTGCAGAAAACTGAAAATGAAACTATCTTGTCATTACTGTATTTTAATTTTTAATAGGTAATTTTTGAATGTTTCAGG
>VWYE01010153.1:649677-736496 GCA_013398995.1 Alaudala cheleensis | reverse complement strand
GAGCCGCTTTTTTATCAGCCGGTGGGATGTGGGATTGAGGCTAGAATGGGGATCGGAATGGCAGTGGGGAGCTGGGGCTGTGCCAGTGCCGGAGGAAGGCGCTGGATTGCGGCTGGAAGCGGGCGGACACAGGGACCGCCCGTGCCGGCCCCGGCACCGCCTCGATGCCGCCGCTCCCTCAGCGCCGCCCTCAGCCCGGCCCGTGGGGCGCCGCCTGGCGGACACGGAGCGGTTGTGCGAGCGCAGCGCCCCCTGCTGGGCACGGGGAGCTCCCTCCCGGCCCGGCACCCCCGAGACCCCCGCAGCCCCTGGGCAGAGCAGAACCCACTTCCCTCTCCCCCACGGCCGCACCCCCGGGGGTTCTCGCCCGCCGCCCCCGCGGAACGAGCGGGGCTGGAGCGCCGCGGGCGGGAGGAGCCGCTCCGGGACGGGCGCTGGGGCCGAGCCCGGCGCTGCCGCTCCTGCTCCGGCTGCGCCCGGTGTGGGATCGGGGCCCCGCCGGGGATCGGTCCTGCTCCATTCTCATCCGACACCTGCCGCGTGAGACTTGATGCTGTCTCTCCTCTCCCCCACTTTCCCTGTGGCTCGCACTCTTCAACAGAAAAACTTATGGGTCTACAAAGCCAATGAAAGCTGCTTGTTCTTTATTTCCAGAGCACGGAAGATTCTGAGTTGAAAAGAGCCACGAGGATTATCAGGACAAATGGTGATAAGAGATTGGCCCATGTGGGGATTGGATTCAGAACCTTGGCCTCCTGAGCACCCTGCTCCAAGCACCTGAGCCAATCTCAGGGTCATGAGGAAGGTCCTGCCTGGGATGGGAATGGCTGCTACCAGCAAGGGAATTCCTGTGCAAATACATCCCCTTCTTTCTGCTAATGCTGCTTTACCCACCAGCCCCTAGAATGGCTCTAGAGCAGAACTGGCTGGCACTTGACATGACAGCACAAAACTCTTCTAATAACCCTGGTTTCCTGCCCTTTCCAGGATTTGTCCAACAGCTATAAAGGTGCTCATTCCGCATCATTTTCCAGAGAGAAATAAGCAGGACAAGTCCCAAGGGTTCACTTGGTCCATGGCCAAAGCTCTTCTGGAGAGTGTCAGGGCTGGTCCCGCCTGCAGAGGGGCGTTTCCTCAGGTGAGGGTTCACAGCCCAAAATCACGGTGGGTGCTGAGGTTGGGGCCTCTTTCCCGGCCCAGAGCTGTACAGAGCCCTCAGTGATTCCTGCTCACTGCCAGGAATGTTCCTTGCTGGTTCCTCAGTTTGTCCTAGCTGGCTGGGAATGCAGGCTGGGAGGAGACTGGGAGCCCCAGAAAGGGAACCAGCACCTCCTGTCCTCGGTGTTTGCAGGGGAGGAGCTGTGCCTGCAGTGCCCTGCCCATGGCACAGGGAGCCAAACACATCCTGGGGAAGGGCACTGGGATTCCTGGGCAGTGCTCAGATGGATGTGGATAAAGGGCTGCCTGTGGCTCCTCAGCCAGGGGCTGCTCTGAACAGGCACTCAGAGATGTTTCAGCCCAGACAGACCCCACTGACACCCCAAAATTACCCCAAGGAACAGCTGGTGCTACCTGGGAACGTCAGCACGGCGCGTTTGCAGAGGGGCTCAGACAGCAATTCCTGGTGCTGAACTCCCAGAGCTCCTGCACATCCCCAGGTATGGCCCACCCACCCCAAATCCCTTCCAGCCTGGGGACATCATCCATCAGCAGTGTTAAAGTCAAGGGAATCTTCTCTCACAGAAATTAGACCCCAAGCAATAACCCTCAGAGATGCCTTAAAATAAAAGATTAGAGTTGGATGAAGTTTTGTTTGGATTAAGTTGGGAGTTTTTCAGGGAGCCAGCTGGAACTACCTAACCAATGGAAAGCTTTCACAGGTGGGTACCACTGAAGGGGTGCTGAAAGCAGGGATGTGCATCCCTTTCCTCAGGGAAAAGAACTTCCAGAGGCCACTCCTGAGGCTCTGAAATGAACTCAGCTTCTGCAGGGAGAGATGTCCTCCCCTGGGCACAGGAGCTGCCTCAGCATGGGCAGAAGTGCTTTAAAATATCAACTGGAGCCTGACCTCAGTGGGGAGAAATTGGCTGAATTCCAGGGAACTCTGTCAAGTGTCCCCCAGGGACATTGGGAGGACTGGGGGATGAGGGGTAGAAACAGCAAATTCTGTGAAATATAAACCTGACCTTGTCCTGATGGCACTGAGCTTCCCTGGAACCTGTGCTGGTTCCTGACACAGCTGATGTTAAAGTGGCAGCTCTGCATGGCACTATCCATGCTCCACGAGGCACTGTCAGGTTATTCCAGCAGGAATTCAGCAGGGAACTTGGGGCTATGGGTATAATTTATCTGAACTAGCAAAGCTGAAATACTTGAAATACTTAGGGACTGACTTTTCAGAATTGTCTTCTCCTTTCTTAAGCCATTATTTCTTCCCAATTCTGGTCTGAGCTTACCATCCCACTTATTCCAGCAGGATCAGTTAATTATGTTTCTCAGTTAATCCATCCCCAAAGCCCTCTCTGAGGGTCCCTTGTCAAAACTTGTAGCTCTTAAGTGACTAGAGTACGCCAAAGATTTGTACTCCAGGGCCAACGAAGAAGCCATTCAGTCAGAGCCAGTAGATGGCAGTAAAAGATGGGGAATAAGGAAAAAAAAATCAAGCCTGTAACTAAGGAACAGCAGGTGAGTTCTCCTTTCACTGCAGAGACTTCCCCAAGCTGGTGCCATGCCCTGTTTCCATGCTCACAGGAATGGTTTCTTGGAGAGCCATTTTTGTCTTGTCTCATGCCTTTTTGCCTGGGTGCTTTGGGCACACAGGAAACACCAGCATATCTGCTCAGTAAATTCATATTTTCAAGATTTAACCCCACAAAGAATTCCCTAAAGGAAGTTCCAAGCACAGTACCCAATCCCCAGGCAGGATCACACACGAGCTCCTGGAGGTCAACTCCTCCTCAGCAGTAGCTGTGGGGGGTGATCCAGGAGCTGCACAACAGCTGATGGAGAAAGGGAAGAGTGGAATGTGCACAGCCAGTTAAGGTACCTACTCATCCCCAGTGATGTCTGGGCAGCATTTGGATTAATAAATTGAATTTTATAGAGAAAATCCTCCTTGGACCTTGAGCTAGTGGGGTGGTTGAAGCCCTAGCTGTGCACTATGATACAAAGCCAGATCTTGGGGAGTAGAACTCTCTGGTTTGTTCTCACCTTTCACCTCATAAATGCCCTCTGATTATCACATGTAGTGTCATGCTCCAGCTATGGCATAGATTATGGCTTTATAAAGTGCAAGGAAAATGAGCACAATTATTATTATATGGTAAATAGAGATTCAATATAGTTACTGCAATTAAAATACATTGAAAATCTATATAGATCCTGTTGGTCCATTTCCTCTCCTTTTCATATCCATTACCACTTGAGAGCCTCAGAAAAATTTGCATGGGAAGGACAAGTCCCACTCCATGCCTAGAGCAGGGCTAACTTCAAACTTGGATAGAATCACTCAGATTTTCTTTTCGAGCTGAGAATTTTGATTAAACCCTATAAGTTGCCCCTATAACTGGGACAACCAAAAAGCTCTTGAATGGCAAGGAAAGTCTCAGTATGGCAGCTCTTTAAGCAATTCACTGACAACCATCACTCACACAGTTCTGTGCCCATCACAGGCTCAGTAAAAATCTAATGTCTGCTGCCCATGTGATGTCTGAGCTGTACTTTGCATTGTGCTTGTTTAAAACATAATTTTCAGTATTTAAAGCAGGAATGCACTGGGACACCCAGACAGGTATTTAATACCATTAGTGTGTTGTCTCCTGTCACCAGGTTCTGTTTGCTCTGTGCTGAGGAGGTGGCTTTGTTTGCAAGGTGCTTTCTGAAGTTTGGGGATCAGCAGGGCTCTGGAGGAGTGTTAGAAGTGAATACCAGACTCAGGTGTGGATTACAGAGACACTTGTGGGGCTGAGCTGCGAGGTTTGCTTTTGAATTGGATCTGCCTGAGGTTAACTGACAGTGCTGGAACGGGAGGGCTGTGGCTGAAGGGCAAAGCCTATCCTTGAGGTTGTGTAAGACAGCTGCAGGGAAATATCAAAGCCATCGGGTTTTGGTCTCTATTTATGTAGTTTTATGTTTGTGCCATGTACAAACAGAGCCATTCAAGCCTCCTCTGCAGCAAAGTCAGTTTTGTGGTCCCACCATAAGGTGCAAGTGCCTTATTGACTCGTTCCTGACTTGGGGAGTGGAATGAGGGGGGCAAGGAGCAGAGATGGAATGGAAAGGTGGAAAAGAGAGCCCAGCAGGGCTGTGCTTCCTTATCTTGCTGTCCCTGAGGAGGATGGCATTTGCTTCCCACTGGCACAATCCTCCAGGAAGTGGCTCCCAAGCCCTCCCTCAAGTACAGAGCAGCAAACCTGGACTTCCCATGCTGCAGCAGGGGCAGGGGCCTTGGCTGTTGCTGCTCATGTGCACACAGGAAATGTCTTGTTAGGATCTGAATATTGTAAATGCTTCATTTTCTTTTGTGCTTTAGTCAATAGTAACAATTTTAAAAAGCACGTTTCCTTTTGAGCACTTGAGTGTTTGTCTGCTCTAAAGGATGTGGCTGGTGAGGTGGAAAGAAAACAAACCAAACCAAACCCAAATCCAGCTGAAAATAAAGCACTCTCAGTCAGTGGAAAGCATTTTCAGAATTGTACCAGTGTGTTCTGGTCCTGTGACCAATTTTCCCACCTCATCTCAGAGTTCAAAAAGCTCAGCTCCAGTTAAAGCAGAGTTGTGCTTCTTGCCAACAGCTTGGAGCAGTGGCTGCTCTCTGGGAGGGTGGGTGGCAGTGCCACAGGGCCACAGATCACTCTTAGCACTTTGCAGGACAGGACTTTAACCCGCTCTCCAAGATGACTCTGAGGCAAATAATCTCTCAAGGCTTTTCCTACTACATGCAAAAGATAAACAATGAAAAATTATGAACTCTGTCAAAAATGTTACAAGTTCACCTCATCATTCAGGAATCAACACTATCACTTAGTTAGGCAAGGAATTTTTTAGCACTTCACAGTTGTTACCAAATCGAATTAGCTGAATAATTTCATTCAGCAGTTTAGATACCACATAACCCCTTAAGCTTAGGTAACTAAAAAAATGTATCTTGTCTAAAATTTTAAAATAATAAATAGACAATCCATGTAAAAAAATTGGATGGAATCTGTAACTGAGGCAATATAATCACCGTTCTTCAAAGTATCATTTGGGGAACTTACCATCAATTTAAATGCACATGGTATATTACATTTACTTAGATGTGTCTTACCTTTAAAGATGTTTAACAAGCCAAAAGAAATATTCTCTAAAGCTGGTGATGTGAGCTATATTGTCTATAACATGAATAATACAGAATTAATTAATTCATGTGAGAGTTGTGAGATCAAAGCTGCTGATGTTTCTGACTCTGTCTTTGCAGGTCAGCAAGCCTTCCCTGCAGTGCTGGTTCTGTCCCACTGACCCCCTGACAGTGGCAGCACACAATGTGCTAATGTGGCTTTGTTGGTATCAGCACTAAATTCCCACGTGGCATCTGCTGTGACTACAAGATCAGCTTGAGTGACCGCAGGTACCAGTGCACCTTAGAGAGTCCTGCATGGGGGTGAGCTCAGTCAAGGGGAACTGAGGCACTCCATCCTCAGGCTTCCCACCCTCACCAGCTGTGGGGGTGCTTTCTAATTCTCTTCTGATACCAACACAGGAAAAGCATCACAATGGCCTTACGGAACTACTTGGTCTCTTAGACACAGTGCCAGTGAATTTCAGCAAAATATCTTCTTTGTGATAGGCCATTTCTTTGATCCACCTTCTACCCTACTGCAAGCACAAGTTTTGGGTTCCCCTCCCCTCATCCAGCTGTCCAAATAATCAATTCCAAAGCTTTGCCCCTCAGCCTCCTCTCTGCACCACGTTCTGTGCCTTAAATCCAGCAGACTCCAGGTCTCCCTTAGCAGCTCAGAAGCCCCAGTTCTTACCGGTCTCTGGGGAGATTTGGGGCGGTGACACCCGTCACTGCTTCCATACCAGCTGGTCTGACAAACAGATGTGTGGAAGAACACTATTATATGTGTTTGCTCAGAGACAAACACCTGGGAAGTGCTGTCTGCCCTGCATTAGGAGCCCTCTAATCATGTGCAAATGAGAGCAATTCACTGCCAGAGTGTGATGTCGGGGGTTGCTGGTTTGCAAATCAAAAACCAAGGGCTCTTAATTCACAGAAACCCAGAACACAGTTCCAATTTGATACGAAGAGAAGACGATTTCATGATGAGGACTATCAGATATTGAAGCAGTTTGCCCACAGTAGCTGTGGAAACTCTCCTGGGAAGTTGTCAGCAATACTCAGCAACCTGTTCAGAGTTCAGTGTTGAGCTGGAGATGGAGATGGGACTGAAGACTTGTGGAGGCCCTTCGTCCTGCCTGACCCTGTACTAATCCCCCCTTTTCTGCACATCCATTCTGAAATGGAGGGGTTCTGCCTGTACTGTTTGGTGGATACACATTTTCTGTGCACAAGGACTGCTCTGTGAGCTGGTGAAGCACAGGCAAAGTCCCTTCCTCGTACTCTCACCTATTCAACTGCCACAGCAAGTCTTGGGCTCCTGCAGCTGGCCAGACAGCCCTGCCAGGGCTTATAAATACAAGGGAGAACCATTTGGGATCTGTAAAATTCTATCAGTTCTGTTCTCCAGTTAGTATCAAGCCTCCCTCCTTGTTTGGTTTCTCCTCATGGTGCTGCTGAGAAATGGTGGAATACAGGTACAGTCCCAGGTGATGGCAGCTACATCTTCACTGCTCCTCAGTGCCAAAGGGTCCCTTAGGTAAGTACAAATTCTGCTTGATGCCCTTTGGAAAGCTTGGTCACACTGAGCAATGTTCGTCTCTACTCAGGGCTATGCTATAAATATGTTGCCTCATGGTAACTGCAGTTCATCAGGTTTCAGGCCAGCCCTCTTGCAAATGGTAACCTCAAAGGCACAGCAGGGTCACAGATGTATCACTGCAGCATAAATAATTCATACAGAAAAAGCCTTCACTGGAAGAGAAAGATCAAGCATTCCAGTGGTTCTCCCAGCACAAGGAAATGAACTTTAGGATCTATATTAAAAGCCAGCTGATGAAACCAGTTAAACTTTTTTTAGCACTAATGCAGCATTTGTTGATAATACCATGAAGCATAACCACTTCAAACAGGTGAGGTTTCATGGGGCTCTCTCTCCACTCTTGGAAGTGTCTACACCATTGCCCAGTGCAAAGCCTAACTCTTGCTATATACTGGGGTTTACAAGCAGCAGCACTCAGTTGTGTGAGGATGCTGTTTGCACCAGCAATGCAGGGGACTTTCAAAGCTCCAGCTGCATGTAACACCCCA
This sequence comes from Alaudala cheleensis, assembly GCA_013398995.1. Taxonomy (NCBI): domain Eukaryota; kingdom Metazoa; phylum Chordata; class Aves; order Passeriformes; family Alaudidae; genus Alaudala; species Alaudala cheleensis. The sequence goes on along the minus strand of VWYE01010153.1, from coordinate 729,085 downwards.
CTGCAAAACCCACCTGCATTTGCCACATGTTGTATCTCTGCCAGGGCAGTCAGATTTCAGTGTTTTCTGCATATGATTCTAGAAGTGTCTATCACCACAGTGCTTCACAATTGATCTGGTTTTTTACCTTGCAGGCTTGGAGATTTCATGTGTCAAGATCATCTAGCTGAGATAACAAGTGACTTGGATGTTCAAAGAGTTCTTGTTAATGTCCCTCATAAAAGCAGAAGCAAGCTGCTATGAAATAAATGAGCATTTGATTAGCTACTGGCTACAGTAACAAAAACTGGGAGAATACTTGTATGTGCCCCAGAGGGATTCCTGTTTGGCTTTGGAGATTCATTAAAATATTAAGTGGAAGAGTGGCAGTTGTTTATTTATTGATTATTTAACAAGTTACTTACGATCACAGAAGTGTAAAGCAGCTGCAAAAGCCCCTTACAGAGTTCTGACTGCTCCCGTTGCCCTCAGGGACAGCTCACCAGGGCCCCCAGGCCCTTCTCCAGCAGGTGACCCCCAGCCTGTCCTTCCCCAGGTGCAGGACCCTGCATTTGCCTTCTCTGGATTTCAGAGAGCTCCTCTGCCATCTCCCCACCTTGCTGAGGTCCTTGGGAAGGGCTGTGCAGCCCCCAGGGGGATTGGCTGCTCCTCCCAGCTCTGTCACCACTGACCCCCTCACCCAAGGCACTGATAAATATTTACAATTAAACAATTAAATTTGTGGGAACACACCACTGGTGACAGGCCCCCAACCAGACCCTGTGCCACTGATAACGACCTCTGGGATCTGCTGTTCAGCAGGTGGTGATGGGGGAGATAAAACCTTCAGCCAGCTGTCACAAACAGCACCACATTATTCACTGCCAGTCAACAAGAAAACTCTAAGGCAGGAAATATTGAGATACTCAATTTAAAAAGAAATAAAAAGCTTAGCTGCTCACCCAGGCTATCTGAGACTTGCCAATACCACAGAAAGCAGCATCACAGTACACTCTGCATACCCATAAAAGAGTTTCCTCTTCTTCCATGAAGACTTTGCTGGAATGTTCTGCCAAGAATTCCTGTGCATGGCACCTCCCTTTTTTGTTAATGGCACAATGTCACTCATGTCACACTCCTGTTTGTGGCTCTTTTACACAGGTTTTGTCACCATGAATTGCAATGAAATGCACAGATTATTTGTTTCATAAAACTATTCTGACATACACTGAAATAGTAAAAGGTGCATTCTGTGTATTTAAGAGATAACCAGATTTTATTGTTTTCTAAAATATTTTACAATACAGAGACCCAAACCAGTAATTCCTGACAATTTTAGCAACTGTCCTGTGGATGAACAAATAATTTGGTAAGATTTGTTGACAGACATATACATACATCCACTTTCTAAGCTTGCACATCTGGATTCGCTGAAAATGATGACTAAATATATCTATAAGCTCAAAAAGCAAACGATAAAGTCCAAGATTACCAACAGTGTTTTATAGTTACCTTGAAAAAGATTTGTTAACTTCATTACAGTGTAGCTTCCTAACATGGCACATCTACTTACCTGATAGTTAGTTTTAACACAGATCTGCTGTAGTTTCACAACCCAGTTTTCAATGTCACAAATGCATATTTGACACGATTACAAGTTGGCCAAGTTGTAACTGCAAACAAATGTAGATTTTACAGTGTTCTGCTACAATAATCCATGTTTGGACTAAAGCTAGTTTATATTTTGACTCATTAATTTATCCACAAATACTGATTTTGAGTATATTAGTGTATTTACTGTACTTCTGAAAAATCTAATCACAGAATACTTTGTCTATGGTACAGTAATGAATATGGCAGGAAAGCAGATTTAAATATACCTATAATTTAAACTCTTAAAATAGTCTAAATCTTATTGACACCAAAAGGCTTGATAACTAATAGCCATGCTCTTCATATTTTGGAATATCAAATTATATGTACATATACACAACATAGATAGGCTCTTAATAAAAGCATTTAGTCTATTTTACAGTCTTCTCTGTTCAAGATAATCAGCCTTCACAGATTTAACATTTCAAATCACCCAAAAATCATTAGCAGTTAAAAGGAGATTTTTTTTTTCTTTTTTTTTTTTCCTGCAAACATGTGCTGGAAATAGCCACTCTTCTGGGGCTTATGCATAATTTATATTTCTTTTGAATACCACTTAAGATCTAGATGGAAAACTCTTAGTTCAAGTGTCAACCCACGTGAAGAACATTTGTAATAGAATCCCAACCCATGACACCTGCAGATATTTCTGCTACAAATAACCTTCTGTAACAGATATTTATTAAATACAGTATTTTGTTTTACAACTCCATTTACAACTTCAAGCCATGCTGACAACACAGAAAGATTACTACAACATGGAAAGAGCTTTCATTCAGTCAAGTGGTGACTAAATCTATGTCATAATTTAAGTATTAATTGATAAAGCATACAAAAAGGTGCTTAACTACATAGCATTTAAATAAAAAAATACTGCATCTTTCAGACATTGATAAGAACAAATAAAAAATTAACTATAATAATCTTTATAATTCAAGTTGCAAGTTACTGAAGGTCACTTAAAATAACTGATTAAACAAAAGTGAGCATAAGCCACATACCTGGGGTAGGATGAGGCGTAAGCATAGAAAATGCAAAAATATTTAGGATCCACAATAACAGACCATGTGGGAAGAGAAAGTTTAAAAAGTATTTTTCCTATCATACTATTTTTTCAACCTAACTCCCTTCCTTTGCATTGTGTACAAGTTGTGAAAACAATGTCAAGCTTTTGTCTTTCATTCAGCCTTATTTCGGTATCAAGCTCTCACCTTTTCATTAAAATATGTACACTCTATACATCCATTCAGTTTGCTCTCACCTCACCTAAATACACTGTACAGGCCTACAGAGCTCTTGGGACACTGCTGTGTTTATTTTGTCCTTTGTCACTGGATTGGCTCCACATAGTTTGCTGGGTATAAACCAACTTGTCCATTGTCCAGGCGTCCTTTGCACCAGCCCTGCTCGTCCTCATTCTCCATTTTGGTTAACTCATCCCCTGAGGAAAAGAAGGAACATTTTTCCCAGCTTAGTGCAAGTCAAATAAATGTCTCATGAGGCTTATTGTTTTAAGATTTTATAGGAAACATGGAAGAAAATGCTACAAAGATTAGGAAACTCAGAATTTGCTTGCTAACTTCTAGACTGTCCATTCAGACATTTATGAACTATAAGATAACTTCACTTTGACACATCTGATAGTCCCCATCCTCAGGGAATAATTTGACTTTTGGAACCTGCAGACTCCAAGATGCTCCACAGCAGCAAAGGAAGCTCCACCTCAGCCAGGCAAAAAAGGCCACATTGAGTAACAATTATTTCCTCCTCTGCAACTTATTTGTGTCAAATGTTTTCTCTAGATAAAACTGATTTGTGCTTTATCCTAGCAATAGGAAATAGATGATGAAGATATGAATCACTTATCAACAGTCCCAAACAGCAGAGAGTCCTGGTGTCATTTAGGAGAATATAAATTAGCCTGAGGACTATAAATTCTTTGGTAGAAATAGACAAGCTTCATATTAAATCTTCTCAAGACATCTATCTTTATAGCTTTTCTCTTAGATAAGAAGGTTAAAGCTTCACCTCTTCTAGTTTTAAAGTTTATCAGAAAACTAATAAATACCCATTATGAACAAATGTTTGGCACTTCAGACTCTACTTGGTTTAGGAGACATCAATTTTTGCAAATTTTCCACTTTTTGTAGTGCTGCAGAATGAGAATGAACAATTTCAAACCTTCCATGAAGCGTGTATTAATAGAGAGTGGAAACAAAGACTACCAAAAATTCACATTTCAATCACAGAATGCCCTAACAAATGCATTTGTATCAAAGCTTGAGCTTGGAAACTCGGTGATCCTGGAGGTCTAAGAGAATATGAACACTCTGAAGTGTCATCTGTACAGGAGTTACAATGAAACCACTGTGGTGATAAAACCAGAACACACAATAACATCTTCTGACAACACTGCAGGGACATTTACTGTCACTGTTCTCAGCCACAGAGAGCCACAGGAGGGCAGGACAGACATTGTAAATAATTATGTCCCATCCTCTTACATGCATGTAAAACCTCTCATAAGATATGAATAAAGTTATTGCTGTTTGGAAGCCTCCCACAGCTGTTGCCAAGAGGAAAAAAACCACAAAAACCCAAGAAGCACCAGATTTACTCCACTAAAAAAATGAGCTTCATGTATTAAAGCACATTTAATGGACATTGTGCAGAGCATATATTCTGCAACATGTATTTAGAAGCATTTTGTAGGTAAATTCTTTGAATACCCAAGGAAATCCCATCTGAGAATATCCATGTACATTTGAACAAATCCTTAAAATGCATTAATGCTCTGTTGACAGCTGCTTAGGAGCACAGGAATATCTACAGGGGAACACAGGAACACATTTTAACTTGGCTCCCACTTGCCCCTAGTAAGTTCTTTTCCTTAGTTTTTTGTATGTTCAGTGTAAAGCTAGGCACACTAACACTTCTGCCTAAAAACTAAGTAGCCATCCTATTCATTCAGCATCTGTAAGAGGATTCATGATCAAGCACATCATCCCTTTTCTACAATTGTATCCAAGCCATAGTTTGGTGTTGTAGCACTCTTTAATGCTCTTCCTTCAAAATACTGAACTCTTAAGTGAAGGCTGCATCTACCTCACAGTTCATTCCTCCTCTGCTTTATCTCTACAGACCTCACACGCTGAGAGCCTCTTGGTTCAATGGTTTAATGCCAGTGACACAGCTGGGACTCCAGCACAGAACCTAACTTTGTATTTAACCACTCCATCTGTGTATATAAACACTGCATAGTTTGGCCAAGGAAAGGCTCATTACTGTAAACCCTTGCTGCTTCACAGGTACCAGAGGTATGTTTCAAGAGGATTAGCATCCATCCTCTGCTGAGAAAAAAGGAGCAGTTAAAGTTTACAGAATGAAAAGTAACTTTTGGCTTGTGTGCATTCCACAGAAAGTACCAGATTTTTTTTTTTTACTCCTGTACTCCTGTCAGGACACAATTCAGCAAAGTTTATGGACAAATAACCCATTCCTCTACTCTGGAAGCCTACAATACTTGTCTAAAAGAAAAGTCAGATGTTCAGTGGTTTCACTAATCAAAAAAGAAGGAGGTGAATTAAAGGTAGGGCACCACCACCTGAGCTGGGGGATGTTTTGGTTCAGAAAGCACAAACTGCATTTAGACTATGACTTGGGGACACACTGTTCTGAGCACCACTCTTCTCCATCAGCAGCACAGACATCCTGCAGCTCCCTGATCAGCTACAACATGGACTGGTTTCCTAACTTTTAGCCCTAACGTCCACCTAAGAATCACAGCAGGTGGTATGGAAATAGCACACTCCTTACTAACCCCAGCTGAAAGGGAGGCAGAACCAAAAGCTTCCTTGAGATTCTTTGCAACTCTTGAATCCTGTTTTTCTATTACAATGAATGTGGTTATTACAGGAGATGGAATAAATGGCAAGCAAATGGGAAAAGAGACAAACTCAAGGAGTGTCTGTCTCCCTCATTTGCACAAAGGGAAGTTCTGTTTGCTTTTGCTAAACTACTCCTGCAATCTTGTTCTGGAATTCCTGGTTGGAAAATGTCTCCTGCAATTCTGGGCAAGACAGCTGAACAACTGGCTTGAAAGTCATGAACTTTCAGGGGGTAGATTTCAGCTGGAGGCAGCAGCACCTGTGGTGTGCAGCCATCACACCCTGATGTCACCTTCCTGTGTGTGGAAACAGTGTGTGATGGGTCTCCCCCATCAGCTGCAGCTGTTCTGTTCTTCAACTCCTGGAACAGTGAGGGGAAAAAAGGGTTTAGGGTTCAGGGGAGATACAACACCTTAAGAAGGAAGAGGTGTACTAAGTGTACCCTAATATAACACAGGACTAAAAAAACCAGGTAAAGTCAACTCCTGTTGACTGAAGAGGGGTGAAAAGAGAGAGTTTAAAAAAGTATCTGTCCATGGCTAAATTGTCAAGCCTAAAAAGTTAGCGTTGCAGAAAGTTGGATGCTTTCCATTTAAACAGAGAAGCTATCAGTTGATTTAATACAGCTTCAAGATCCGTTGCTGTAGTATTCTCCTTTAAAAAACCACCTCTGTAGGGCTGGCATTTCCAGACAGCTAAAAGCAGCAGCTGCTGCTGTCACCAAGGAAGAAAAGGGAGAGAGAGGATTTTCAGTTCTGCAGGTCATTTGGTTTTCTTAAGATGGTAAGAAAGGAATATCTCAGAGGAAACTCCACACATTCCAAAGATCTTAGGAGTCAATGCTTCCAAAGAGGGAACACCAAAAGCACTATTAGAAGGGATGAGGGTTGGACAGGATCCTGTAGCTGGAGTTGTACATCCAGAGAAACAGGTGACTTCACAAAATAAAAGCTGAAGAGAGAAACAAAAAATCCCCTGCCTTTCTCCTTTTTGACAAATATTTTAAAGTAAATGTTGCAAACTTACCAGCTTTAAAGCTGAGCTCATCCTGCTCCTGGCCCTCATAGTCATAGAGTGCACGTACTCTCACCTCCATGGCAGGAGGGGTATCTTCATCAAATGGATTGGTGTCTCCATTTGCATCAGTGGAAGAGAAGGGGTTGTTGGACTCTTCATCAGACCAATCTGTGGGGTAGCTTTGGTTTTTCTCATAGCTGCTAACACTGAAAATCAATTTTGAAATTATTATTTTCCGCTTTTAAAATAGGAGACTAGAAATACCACTAAGATACCCCTAAATATGCTTGAACTCCACTCTAAGGCCCAGTTTTGAAACTTTCTTCTCATCTATCTTTAACTGATAATGCCACATTAAAAAAACCAAAACATTCTTGCAATGCATTTATAAATTTAGAAAAAGGCAAAACCAAGCCACATCAATCTCCCTACAAACTCAAAAAACTTCTCTATCAAAAAATCCACATAATCCATGGGATTATTTACTCTGGAAAGGTAAAAGGGATGCTGTAGTCCATGAGAGGGATTATCTGGTTTAGGTAAGGCATTTAAATTGCTTTGCAGAATCTTCCTCCCAAACCTCTATGCACCTCTACAATAGCTTCCAACACTTTTTCTGTATTGCAATCCATCAATAAAAAACTTCTTATATTGCAACAACTTGATCATTTAAAGGGAAGTTCACTGTTCAACATGCACATGCCAATTAAGAGAGTGGAACACCCCTAGAGTGCACACTGAAGCAACAGGCAGCTGCTTGAGAAGGTCCTAAACAAAAAAAGAAAGCATCTTAAAAGCAGATTTATTCAGTGAGAAGACACAGAGCAGTAAAGCTCCAGAAGCAGTTTCACTAGAAAAACACACCAGTTGTAATATTTTATAGGACTGGGAAAGGAAGGAAAAAAAGCAACAGCAGTTCTGTTAGCAACTGCCAATAACCACAGCAGTTTGAGACCAAAGATCAAGCAACAGATATGGCATCTGCTAGGAAAGACAAGTTAGGTTACAGTGTTGCTCACACAACTGCTGAAAAACACGTCATGCACTGACCAGCACAGTGTTATAAGAAACCGAAATAGAAACCCTGGATAGAGATAGTGCAAACGTGAAAACAATTAAAAAACAACATTTCACCAACTTTTTGATCTTATTGTCCTCCTTTTCACTGACAGTACTCCCAGTATCTTCTTCATCTTCAAAGGGATTGTAACTTGATTGTACTGACTGCACTGTGTTACTCTGGACACTAAGACTGCTAATTTGGAAAAGAAAAAGCATTATGGTGACCCTATCTGTATAAGAGAACACTGTCACTGGTGTCCCACTAAGCAGTTTCTTCGCAAACCCCTCCTTCAGCCAAAAAATCTAAATTAACAACTAAACAAAAACAAAACATCTATCAAATGCAGCATAAGGCTCAAGAAAGCTTGGAAAGTCTCACATATGGAGTATTCCTCCACAATGAGAATATCCTGTGTGGACCACAGCTTCTTTTTTCCTACTGCCTGCAATAAAAGGCAATGCAGTTTTTCTGGCCAGCTTCATTGCATTTTAAAGTAGTTGGTGTTAACAGTTTTGTATTAATCACATCCAGAATTCTGCTGTGATTAAATGTTTTGCAAACTACAATCTCAAAGTATTATTGTCATTTTAGAGATGGGAAGGTAGGAAGAGATCACCAGATCAGGTAGAGAAAGTTCAATTTCTAGTGAAGCTTGGTTTCTTTCAGCTCCCAATGGAAAGAGAGCTATAAAATGAAGAATAATTGCCAAATTAATTTGTGAAGTGCAGAGATATCACTAAAAATGCTCGCAGATAATTATCATTTGATTGAACAGTGACTTTTTGATGTTGTAGAGCTTAGTGTATTTGAAGGCAATAATCTTTTCCAATCAGTGTTTTTAGGCATAAAAAAGCTACCTGCTGTGTTTGTTAGGTTGTGAAACTTGGTCTCCTGTCTGATTAATCCCAGTCAGGGTCACTCCATCAGAAGCCTTCTTTTTTTCTCTTCTGCTGAGAGTGCGGTTCAGGTCTGCAGACCACTCCTACCAATGAACACAAAACAGGACTGAGAAACTCAATGAACAAGTAATGATCACATTTCATCTTCAAACTGAGTTATGGAACATACATCTATATATACAGCACTACCAAGAATTACTGAGTCACTCTAAATGTTTCATTTACAATTCTCATCTAGTTCCTACTCCAGCAATGCTAACAGGTGTCTGTGCTACTCACAAAATCCCAAGGTTACCAATACTTCCCTGTTTAGTGTTCTGAACGCCTTGAAAAGACTTCAAATACCATACATCTGGCACACAACTGGAGAAATCAGAAGAGCTGGCCAGTATAGATATTTAAAAGATGTACTGTGAGGGCTCACAGTTTCAAAAAATGCCAAGACTTTAATCTGGATTTAAAAGGTAACTAACATTCAATTTAAAAAGGTATTGCAAGACAGGGCTTACTTCTCAAGAAGCACTCTCAGATGACTTACAAAGAAGCAGCTGATTTAAATCTGTGCCTAAGATTTAAGCCCTTAAGGTACTTCACTCTGGATTTATTGAAATTCATTGTCCTAAGAAGCCATGTATGGGAGTTATGGCTCAAATCAACGCAAGTATTGACAAGACTAATGATGCCTCTTGCAGACCCTCCTTGATGATTTGAACCATTCAGAGGCAGACGGGACAGGCATGGGGAGACCTAAACCCAGCTCCTGCATCAAGTCAAAGGTAAGCTTTGATATATACACTATACTGATACCAAGCAGGAACCAGTAGAAAACAAACTGGATGCAAGCAAATATCCTGTGCTGAGAAATGTTTCCTCTCAGAAGTCTTAATGGTAAACAAAAAGTCAGGAGAGAGTTTGCTGTACAAAAGATGACATTTGAGGTAAGTATTTTTATCAGGAAATGGAAGTTTTCAGAGCTGCTATTACCCCTATGTAGCACAGTCAGCCCAGTGCTTTCTGCACAGTTCTTCAAATACCTCATTATTTTAACTTTGTAAAATACATATTGGATTTTTGAGTGACCACAGTTTAAAGACCACTGACCTACACATATTTGCAGTTTACAATGCAATTTCAGAGTCATTTGATCATGACTTTTTTACTTACATCATCCTTGTAGCATGTAAACGAGAAAAAACTTGATTAGGAAAACAGTAACAGAAGCATTTAATTTGTTAATTATAATGTTTAAAGAAAAGGATAGTAACTTCCCCACACAGAAGTAACTGCACTTCAGTGTTTCAGGCAAAGAAATTCTACAGTTCTGTTATGAATTTTTTTTCCTCAAACCTTTAAAGTTACTCAGTATTTTAAAAACAAGTGCTATTTTCCTTTAAGGTTAGTAAGAGAACAGTGAAACACTCCAGAGTTTATGCTTCCACTCCATTAATTTAATGTCTAGAGCTTATTTCAACTAAACCCATGATCCTGGTCCAACTCATTCCATTTCCAGCTATCATACATGAGTAGTATGATCTGCACTGACACATTTTTGTACTTATTTCTTGTAGGCTGCAGAGGTTAACAGAACACACTTAGAAAATCTCCTTTCTTTTGAAAATGGCATTCAGCAATAAAATGACCAAAAGGTGGGTAAAGGTGACTTTTTTTTTTTAATATAGCAGTATTGAATTTTAAATATCAATTTTCAAATTTTGAACTGTTTGGTTCAGACCTTTTCAGAGTCTCTTCAGCACACACTACAATTACCTGCTACCAGCCATGAGATTCAAACTGAAATCTGACACCAAAGGGGAGAAGTAAAACATAAAGGATAACATATGCAGGTGTCAGAGATGTATCAATTTAATGGCTAATAACTTCAGTAATCACTTAAGCTTGAAGAAGTCACTGTAGTTTTCTGGTTTACCCACTTTCTCTTTAAACAGGTACTCAACATAATCACCACCAAAAGCTGAGGGATAAGAAGAGCCCAATGAAAATTGAGATAAGAAAACTACTATGACTTGTCAAACAAAAAGATTGTGTTGGAAGAGTGAAGCTAATAATTACACCAGAAAGAAATATAACAAAAAGCAAAGAGGAAAAAAATAAAACAATTCTGGGGTTTAAGTACTGTGACCTTACCTCAAACTGAGGCCAATTCATTGACATCCCTGGACCTTGATTAGCTCTGAACCACCTCAGGTCTTCCACAGCATCTGCTGTTTTGATGTTCTGTTCCAGCTCACGGTAGATATTTTTGTAACTGCAAAATAAATTTGTCTTCTAATTTAGTGTAACATTTCGAATCATGGCAAATCCCTAGACAGTTTTTTAAAAAGATATTTTTAAGTTCACAATAGTATTGAAAAAACTTATAGCAAGATAGACTTTTAAAAGTTAACAGAGCTGTTAACTGCCTGTAAAAAGGGAAGAGTAGTCCAACAAGGAAACTTGCTGGAAGTTCACCACAGCATAAAATCCTTGTTTACCAGATTTTAAAACTATGACTTTGGTATAATTTAATTGGCTGTCATTAAAAAATATATATACACAGGAATGTATTTAAACTACTGAACTGCAGTCTTGAAGTTTCTTGAATTTCAAAGCTTATCTACAAGACAGTAGAAACTGGTTTTGTGCTAAGTCCATAGGACTCTGTGAAAACTTCTGCTTAAATCCCATAAAAATTGTAAGCAATTATAAAAATAAAACCCCCAAAACTGAAGCAGAGGTAAATGGGTTAAACATTTTCCTGTGCAGGTATAATATCTGCCAACTGTTTTCTACTGGTTTGGGTACTCTCTGATTTTACTGACTGTGCTATTTATATCAAACACTGTGGAAAAGAACCTCACTACTTTTTCTAATCTCTTGGTCTACTTGTTTTTCATTAACAGAATAAAAGTAATGTTGCAGATACAGCTCTGATCCCAGACCATGCACATGGTAATGTGCATGACAATACATTTATATCAAAGCCACCAATATGGTGCAATATGGAACTCAGAGTATAAAAAAATCTCAACACAGCAGTTGCAAGCCTTAAAAGAAGACACAGAACTGCTATTATTTGAAATTAAGATGGACAAGAGTTCAGCAGTGGTTAACTTATGGATCTTAAATTTATTCCCAGATTAAGGTAATTTCATTACTGAGCTCTAATATTATAACAATAAATGTATTGACTACAAATTTCATGCTCTCCAACACTAATAAATTCTATTTTGTTCTCCAATAAACACATAAGAAACATAATACACCAAAACACTCTTTTCCAGTCTTTGATCCAGCGTTTTTTGATTCTAAGCACTGAATCCTTCCTAATTGGAACCTATTTGATTATAAAATACCACAAGAATGAAGGTTTGTTGGTTCTGGCAAATGTTGCAGATAGGTGCTAATCTCATTTTAGACAAAACAAAGACTTAATCTCTTTCACTTACACTTTCAAACTGAAGAACACATTAGAAAGAACTCTGAACTCTGATCTACTTGAAGCATTTATTACTTTTCACTTTACATTAAACATTAATTTTGAAGTCTTACAGCTTTACCTTGCAACGTTGGACAAGTCAAGGTGTTTCTGCACTTCCAGCAACACTTCTCGGAAGAAACGCAACCGTTTTTCTTCAAACTGCTGGCACTGCTCAAACACCTGCTCCATGTTCTCCATGTACTGAGGAGTGGCATTATCTAACTCTTTCAGTGATTTTTCATACTTTTCTTTGGTCTGGAGGTACAAAACCAAGCTGTTAGCAATATATTTTATTAGTGCCCTACAATACAGACTTATCAATGCAGTAAATGGCTGCGGTCCAATCTCTTTTCATGACCACTTCCCCACCTCAGGGCACAGTGAGAGTTACCTAAATAAACTGCAGAAAGAGTTACAAGAAACCTCCAAGCCTCTTCTCTGGCTCTTTAACAGAAACCATGACAAATGTCAATGTAACACTAAAGATAAAAACCAAAGGAGCTACAGAGTAAATTAGAGAAGGAGGTCTTTCAAGTTACTGAAGGTATTTGGAGATCTGTTAGTGCTGTCTTTTCTCCTTTGGTAATTTACACAGTGCACACAGTGAGCTATGACCAAAACCCCAGACACTGTGCACATCCTTGTGAACATAAATTGCATACACTGTGAGCTCAGCTAACAGACACAACCTCACACTCTGCACTAGTTTATAGAAGTAGTCCACAGGCAGGAATTAAAATATCCCAACTGATGGAACATAACCTTCCAGATCCCAGAACAGCATTCTCAAAGGAAAAAGACATCCTTGAGGAATCACACATGAAAAACCTCTCAGCAGCAGCCCACTGAAAAGCTAAAGCAAACTGTGCAACAGAGAAGTATTTATTTAAGTGGATTGTATAAGCTTCGTTTTTTAAAACATGAATTCTGCAGTGAAAAATGATGACATACTTAGTTGTCAGCAAGCTTTAGGCATCTATATCTCAGATTCTCAAGGGAAATAGCTCAGCCCTCACTAATAAATAAGTAGAACTCTGCCCTAGAAGTTGGCTGGCTCACTGGGCTTAGTTCCCTGCTGAATGTACTTAAATGAAATAGAGGCCATTCATTTTTCATCTTCAGAGAAGAAAAATTTGGCAAAAACAAATTCTTGGGAGAAAACTAAACTTTGGTACAGGACAGTAAGTGACAGCTCAGTGAACTGGTGTTCACAGCACATCCAGGAGGAAAAATGAGCTGAAATAAGCACAAGCTATAGGTTTAAAAAACAGCCAGTGTACCTTTAGTACATCTTGTTTGCTTCTCTCCACTTTGTCTTGTAATTTCTTGAGTTGTTCAGGATTCAGTGCTGGGTCAGCTTTGCTGTTTGTTTCTCTGGATATAGCCAGTTTCTCCTCCTTGCAGGCAGCATGGTAAGCTTTCTTTGCAGCTTCCACCTACAAAGGAGATTTGAGTCTTTGCATCTGGAACAGTCTACAGCAACCACAAAATCTTAGCCATAAAATCATGTTGCAATGAAGAAATGGTCAGGCTTTGTTTCAGGATGATTTTTCTTTTTTTGGGGGGGAATTGTTTTCATTTATGCCAAAGAATGAACAACACATAAGAATCAACATAAAGAAATTATTGGAGCATTCTTTCACCATACAAGAGATGTCACTCATACAGCTTAGAGAAGTGTTGAACAGACTCAATAAAAGGTTTACAGAAAGTCCCCACCTAAACACTTTTCCCTCATGCCCATGTTCACCTGCTCCCCCTTCTTCTGCCAACCTGTTATTTAAGAATAATGTTTTATAAGAGGGGAAAAAGCCCACAAACACAATTAGTAACTTTCAATTGCAGGAAATCAGATACTGTTAAAAAGATAGCTTAAATTCCACTTTTTCCAGATTTTTACTGAACTCACCAAGATTAGGAGAGACCAAGAGAAAAATATTTATTTTCAGAAGAGGACAGAAAGTAAGAGATCTTTAAGAGAAAGGAGGGTCCAGCAGAAAGAATAGGGAGTTTACTCCCTTATAGAGATTTGAAACATTAGTATATTATAACACAGGATAACTAATACATAATCTACTGCTGTACCTCTTTCAGCTTTTTTGCCCAGGGTTTCTGAGCTTTCCTAAATCCATCTTCTGCTTCTTTGGTTTCCTTAAATCCTCCCATCATTTGCTTATGAAAGGCTTCCTTCTGCCAGTTCTTGATTTTTTCAAAATCTTCATTCATCAGTGAACCTTTTACTTCTAGATGTAGTTCACTCACTTTTTCAGCTTCTGACATAAAAGCACACCAAGCCCTTTCTACTGTTCCATACTGTGGGCCTAAACACAACAAAAAGTGTCATTCTCAGTAACCATCACCCACATGGAACTTATAATCCCAAGAAACTACCTGAGACTATTGACTTATATTCACTTGTAAACAGCAATGTTGATGCAAACCTAGAAAAGGGAACAATTTCTTTTTGTATGAATTTAGAGTATTACAAACTTTTAAGCCAAAAAACCATAATATTAATTTAGTCTAGAGTTCTTTCCCCTATACCACAATTCTCAGTATTCCACACATGAGATCCCCTTTGAACTGCTTTCAGTTTCTCAACATACTTTTTGAAGGGTGTATAACCATGGAAGGACAAACTATTGCAGAATATATTAAATAGCATCAGCTTAGCCTTCCATTAGAGCAATGCCTAGGTCTTTAATTATTTGTCTTTCCCCCGCAGTCACTGCCCCCTTGTTATTCAGAATCCCTTTTCAAAGTGTAATAGTAATTATCTAGAAACAGACAGTTTTCTAGGACATAATTCGGTACTGCAGGCAAGATTCATCTGTTTCGGCAAGAAACAAGTGAACTTGCAAAAGAGCAGGGCTTTGCTTGGTTGGGTTTTTATCAAAAAAAGCTTGGTCATTTGTCACATAACTGAGCCTCTTGCAAAGACTCCATTAGAGGCTAAAAAACTCCCAGATTTCTACTTCGTACTTACCAAAACAAAGATACACAGAAACATTTATTTCCATTTGAGAAAGCTGTCAGAGTTCAAACTCAGCATTACCTTTCTCCACGAGTTGCTTCCACCTTTTAGCCCATTCTGTGAGCTGCTGAGCATAGACCTTCTCTATCCGTGCCCGCTCATGGATACAGTTCATGAGATCATTGCAAAGCCTGTGGCCATCGTCAATCCGCTTTACTGTCCTCTTGTAATTCCCAACCTGCCAAGAGACAGAGGCTTAACTTCTGCTTCAAAGCTCTGAAAACAAGACAAATCTCTAATTAACATAAACACTGCAAACTAAGAGTAAGATAATACAGCAGGAAATAAGCAATTATGGAATCAGGTTCGTTCCTATTAAATAAATTAATCATAAAACCTAACTGCAACAATACAATAAAGGCTACAAGTTCCTCTGTAAAAAAAAAAAAAGCTGTTAATTTTAAAAGTGAAAGCTTAATGATATTTTATTAAGTCTGCAATGTAATTATGGGCAGTCTCCACAATTGCTGTGCATTAGTATTTCTTGGTAATGTTCTAGATAGTGGAGAAAATTAAGATAAATAATAGAGTATGTCTTCCCCTCTTCAGTGTTTATTATCAAGTACCTAATACCTTAATTTAGTGCTGTTTTTAATCTTTCAGGATTAATAAAACTGCAGAGACACGCAAAGGAGTATTGCAACATCCCTATCAACCATAATAATAGTTTTTAAGAATGCAGTCACTGCTGACAAACCAGATAGCAATTATTTCCAAAGTATACTCTGGAATTTAATGTGGGAAGATACTGACAGGAATGACATGGAGTTACCATACTAAGAACTGTAAATACTAAAGAAAATAAAACCTCAAAGTTGCTCAATGTACAAGCTACAATAAAATGAGGACATGGAGCAAAATGCACACTATATAATGAACATCCATTGTATAATTAACACTCCTCTTCCACTCTTGTGCCCACACCAACATGGAATAACAAATCTAAATGTGTGAAAGGAAAAAAAGCCTTACACTGCTCCCAGAGTAACATTTCCACTGAAGTCAAGGTCACTCAGGTTGGCTTTTGTAAACATTAAACAAGACCTAAGAACTCTGTTAAGAGAACTTGCACAGCCTATTAAATATCACAGCCAGTTTCTTATCTGCCCAAACCACCTGACTGAAAAACAAAGATTAGCAGTGAGGCAGTAGATTAATACTCAAATACTGAAAGCACGTTAGTCATTCTTACATTTGAATCATATCTGCTTCACATCTGACACACAGAAAAACATCCAACTCTTAGGTTCACGTTTATTCAGAATTATGTCAGCAGATGTACATGCAAGCCATTTGCTTGAGAAAGATGGTAAACAGGGGAATACCCTTTAAAGGGGAAAAAAATCCCTATACTAAATGCTGGGGGAATAAATTACTATACTGTTAAATACATATGCTAGGTCTTCTCATTAAATATATGAAAAAAAATAACATCGAAACTATCAATAACATGACAAAGCCATTTCTCTTAGACAGTGGCTTCAAAGAATTTATTTCAGATTTTTTTGGTTTGGACTAGGTTCACTTCAACAGATCAAAGGAATTCAGTTAGCATCTAAGAAAGGCATTAGTTAGCAGTCACTGATTTGTCTAAATCATGTACACAAATGCATACACACACCCCCTGCACATTTAAACATAAGCCACAATACAACTGAAGATAAGGAGCTACCAGAGGTAGTCAATGCATCCATGTCAACTGATTGCATCTATTACCAAGAAAGCATGAAAAATAGCCTTCTATTTTCAGGAAAAATGGAAATGGAGCAGTAGGCAGTTATACATACGTAAGCAAAGCGTTAAGGGAATTAAATACCTCCAAGAAAATCTACAGCCTTTCTAATGAAGGACAAATCATTCATCTGCTCAAAATTACTTCAGCTGTAAATTCACAGTTAAGCAGACTTTCAAAACAGGTTATGTCAGCTTGGCACAACTACTAAAGCCTTATATTAGCATCAATTTGTGTCTCCAGTTATGTGCCCAAAGATTTATGTCCATAGCACCAACATTTCCTTTCATAAATTTTCACTATTAAATTAGCATTTTAAATGCTAATATTGAATGTGAGCTGGCTGCCTTGGGGCATGTTTGATCCTTTCATTTTGCACTGTCTGGGCAAACTCTAACCTCATGGTAACATCTAGCAGTTGATAATTTCAGGCAGATATTCAGAGAACTGAACTGGGCTTACCTATCATGGTCCATTCACTGTTATCACACAAGGGCACCTTTAAAGAGCTGTATACACACCACAGATAATTCACCCACTTCCTCCTCCTCCTCACAGGAGGACTGAAGGAATTCAGTATCGCAGTTCAGAATCAGTATAAAGAAGAACCAGGGCCACAATACTAGAAAATAACCTAATATTGCAAAGAAAGCCTTTTACACTGAAATTTGCCCTATGAGGAATGTTAGAATTTTGGAAATACAGCATTTTTTTCTGTGTTCCATAACAGAGAACATAACTTATATACCTTGGCTTGTAGCATTTTGAAAACCTAGTGGTTTCTTTAAAAATTGCATTTAAGTTGTGGACACTGCAATGACACATTTTAGAGATGTGGAATGTGCAACCTGTCACTGTAGGACATGAGATTTGAGACACAAGGTCCTTAGGCCACAGAGCCAAGTCAAGGGAAAACAATTTCAGTCTTTATGTAGCCAAGGAACTACTAGATTAACTGTAGATAGGTTAAAACAATAAATGAAGAACTTAGAAACACACTCAAGACACCCCGAACTCTGAAAAACATGAAATTATACATTGTTTATTCAAGATTTTTTCCTCCAATTTCTGAGGTAAATGCCAAACATTCTGCAAGACTTCCCCTTTCCCCTTAACAAGAAGTATTTGAGCAAATTAAAAATGAAGAATTCTTTTATTTGTAGCAACTGACCAGGAACAACACAAGCAAAAAAAATCCTGTGCTTCTTTGTTTCAGTCAGAGCCATTTTATATAATGCCTGGCAATTTTCAGATTTCTCAATTAGCCCTGTACAGCACATGAACATACCTACTTTGCTGGTTAGAATAATTTCCTGACCATTCTGAGCATTGGGCTATTTCCTGTTAAACAGACAGCAGACAACTAAGACATGAATGAAGTTATGACACACAGTTTTAAGTTTTCATGTCCTACAAATAAAATATTTGCTTCAGAAAAGTAAATTGCAAGATTACAAACTTTCTTACCATTTCAAGAAAAATAGATATGTAAAAACTTTAGCCCACTTTCATTTTAACATCAACATTATATCCATCTGAAAGAGGTAGTTTATTACATATCTAATTCAGTTGCTATTTACCCTTTGTTGTCAGAAACATTTTAAAATTAAATAAACATCTATAACCAAGAAATTGTTATTTCTTAACAATACCTCTAAAATGGTCACTTTTTTGATGCAATCAGTTCAATCTGGGGAAATTGTGATTCATAGTTTTGTGTCACTCTCCCTGTCCGAATTTGAATTAACCATCAATTTAAATCCATTTTCACTCCAAAATACTGAGCTATGCTGCTAATAAACCTCAGCTGATCCCATTTTGCCCCACTTCTCTCTTACAGGCATTATAGATGTCTTCAAGTCTCCATTTAGCTTAATCAAGAAAGCATTCCTTCTGATTTTATAACTCACTCTCAGGCATGAGCACAGCAACGTCACCTCAAATCCTCTGCTGAATCTAAGATTTAGGGAATCTGTAACATCCAGAAAAAGCCACAGAGGCACCCTCTGATGAGGCATTGATCATCCTATAGCTGGCAGTGCAGGCAGCTTTCCTTATACCAAGGGAGCCAAGCACTGTCCCTGATAGGATCTTTAGTGGGGCTATCTAAGAGTTTACAACCTCATTATTCTACAATTTCACAGCACTAAACACAAAGGAGAGTCTTAAATTACTTAGGCTCCTTTACATCAACTATTAGACTCTTTATTTTAAGGCATATTCATAGAGCAGCACAAAAGCCTAGAGTGTTAAACACACCTTGCAGGTTTTTCTGGTACACTGAGAGAAAAAAGAAGAGTATTTTCATTTGATAGCAGCCCAGAAGGTGGCAAACATTCAGCTATTGCTAAACTCCTGTTAGGTAATTTTCAGCATACCGTGATAAACATTATATCACAAATACTTCAGGAGTTTCAAATGCCTGAAGATAGAGTTGATTTCAACTCTTTTTCAAAACTTGAACAGCTTATTCATAGCAACTCACCCTTTATGAACTGGAACCACTCAAAAGAAAGTCAGCAAGGGTATTTTTAGGGGCATATACTCCTAGGCATGAAACAGAATAATAAGCTTTAAAGGTTCATAGTCAAACCCACACATACCAATGGCCAGCATGGGGACACACACTATTTCCAGCATTCCATTTAACCATGAATAAAATTTCTTTCCAGCTACGTCAAACGGGAAGTTTCCAAACATTTCAACCAGCATTAACATCTATAACCACTATGTGGTTTTTATAAATAAGAATAATTATCTTGGGGCATAATTAGCACCTACAGTCCAAGTACCTATGAGTACTAGCTCTGAGTAAGTTTAAATTTATGCATATAAATCCACTCCTGGTTGCAAGAAAAATCCTGAGGAAGCAACACACAGAATCTTCAGCCAAATACACCAGTAAAGCAAACACTGGCAATAGAAATGAAAAACATTCCATGGCTCAAAGTTAGGAGGAGATCTGAAAAATGACTATGTGACAGGAATCTACTATTGCAGAGTCCAAACATTTTTATTCAGAGTGTTGCATTTGGGCCTTGCTTTGGTTGGTTGAGGTTTTTTGTTTTGGGTAGGGGTTTTTAAGTGGTTTGGTTTTGGTTTTTTTAATGTGGTTAGGAAGGGGCAGGGGACAATGGCACTGCCAACAGAGGCCAAATTTGATTCATCCATACTACACAGCGGATCAACTGCCACTTTGTGAGGCTGAGTCTTATATTGCTAATGGGTTCTCAGCAAATCCTTCAATATGCAAGCAACAAAAGCCCTGCGTTCAGCCCTTCAAAATGCACACCTGGTCCTGTCCTCCATGGGAATCACTCACACTAAAACAATCCCAGCTGCAGGTTCAGCAGCTGTTCAGAGTATTTGTTTGGGTAAGTAGGTGTTTTAAACACCCCTGCAATAAATGGGCTCCATAATGCTGATGTTAGCAGGAAGTCAGGGAGATAAGGAGCACACCTAGGGGATAAGGAGCACAGAGTCTCTGAGGGACCTAGAGCTCATTTTAAAGAAGTGTCTCCACAGGCAGGGTAGCTGCTCCTTTTGATGTGTTACCTTGCAAGATATGCATACACTTCCACTTTGATCTCCAGGAACACTCACTCATTGGCTTTCTTACCTTCATAGGTATGTAACTGAACAAGAGCATTGGTCTCATCTTGCCCAAGGCATTTTCCTTTTAATATATCCCTGATAGTGATTACCAAGCATAAGACTGGAGCTTAATAAACAGAAAGCAAACTTGATAATGCATTTTGTTAATTATTAATATACCAAATTCTTTCATGGGCATTCAAAAACTACTACAGGACAAGGCCAATAGCTCTCATGCCCACTTCTCATGTTTAACTAAAGCAACACACTACTGGAACTAACCAGTTTTGCCATGGTCTATTTTTGGATGCAGAAAGTGCCCTAAGTTATTATGATGCATTTACAGCAGTCATGAAAATGCTTAGACTCCATATGATAGATGAGAAAGAAACAGAAAGGCTTTCAAATTGTACATTTTCCACTTTCCCTTGGAAAACCTGCTCCCACCCTGCTTCAGGCTATCAGCAACAACCTTTGATTACCCAAAGCACATCATCCTTGTCAGTGAAGGAATTCCTTCTTGGAGAATATCAACGAGATTGCTCAGTCTCTAGGATTTCTGCACCCAGAGTTCTGAGCTTAACCAGACACATCAAGGTACATTGAGGCTTGACAGAAAAATAAATTAGGAGAGTGAAACTTCCATTTCTTAGGTAATTTAAGACATTACTACAACTGAAACTTTGATGAAATCCTCCACTGATATTGTGGCGTTACCCTTCAGAAAGTCTTTTCTTGGTATTTTGCAGTTATTTGTTCTCTAAGCAACCTCTTTTAAAACAAGTACAAAATTCTCTGACTCCTAAACTACTTTTATTGACTAAACACCAGAAGAAATTTGAGGAAAAGAAAAGGATTTGTTCTACTGGAAAGGATTTGCCATCCTGCTAGAAGACAAAAAGCCTTAAAGTAATATCTTGGGTTTACAAAATATGAAAAAATCTCTTCAATTTAATTATGAAAGCTGCTGCTATTTCTTTGGCACATGTAACAAGCATGCATAACTCTGAAAGCCTGGGTTTTTTTCCTATCAGCTGTTCTGATACAAGATACTATCCCTGCCTAAGCCTTGACCTACCCACATTTTTTCACTCCCAGATCTACAGTAAGCCATCACCATGAACACAAGTCCAAACACCAACTTCTCCAATTCCCTTTCATCAAGACAACCATTTCCCAACCACAAATCAGAACCTGATAACAATATCTGTGTTGTAATAAAAAATACTAACCTTTAGAGGAAACATGTTACTATTTGTATTGTATTTCCAGCACTGAACTTAACTCTCAGTGCCAGAACTGGAAACTTCCATGAACAGGACTGAAAAAGCAACTTAATAAAAAAAGCTTAACAGATGCAGTAACCTGCATTGAACTGCTCCATGGACAATCTGAGCATATGCAACCAAACAAGGTTAGAGTAGTAAATCTACTCCAGGCAACAACAGACACTAAATTCACATTTTCTAGTAAGAAATCATAGCAAAGGCAGTGACATTTCCAAGAGAAACCAAAGCCTTCTAGAGTCAGAAAACTGATAGAGAACAAAGTGTTTCATGTCCTAAAGACAATGACATTTCTGTCAACAGCAATGGCAAAAGCTTTGAAGTTCACTTATCAACATTTTATAAAGTACAGTTCTCATCAGCTATACAGAAGAACCAACTTTCAACAACTAAAAGTGTTTTAGTTTCAATAGATATACAGTGAGCAAAAAACAGCTTTCACAGTGAGTTTTTCAGCTAGGTCCCACAGCCAGGCAACCTCACTCTTTCCTAAATGCCTTTAAGAAATAGATAGGCTTTGCAGCACAGTTCAAAGGTAAATAAATCTGAGCTGTTTTGGAGTGCAAGGGAACAAACCCGAAAGCTCACCCTGCCAGACTGTCACTTCTGTGCCACAGCCAAGTTCTAATACATTCACTGCTTTCAGCTGTGGCAGTAAAACATATCAAGGTGGCTTTTAACAAACTGCAAGCTGACTTCAAAAACAGAAAAAAACTTACTGAGTCAAAAAATCTTGAAATACCTCGAACAAGAGTATAAATGTCAGCATCCATAATAACAAAGCAACTTCCGAATTGATTAGTTCTTTACTTCCTGTGACCTGAAGCATGAAGCACTCAGCTGGCATTCCATCTTTTGTAATCAAATCACACAAAACACATTGATTAAAGTTGTTTAACCCTTTTGAGAAAGATTAAGACCAGAATTCAAAGTTGCAGTCTTCAGAAACAAAATAACCAGTTCAGAACTTACAAAAAGGATGGGGTTTAGACTAAATAGCAGTCAAATGTAGTTTGGATTGGTGACTCCAAACCAGAAGTATCACAGAATGGCTTGGGTTGGAAGGGATCATAAAGATCATCTTGTTCCAACCTCCTGCCAGAGCATGGACACCTTCCACTGTCCCAGCTTGCTCAGAGTCCTGTCCAACCTTGAACAGTGCCAGGGATGGGGCAGCTGCAGCTTCTCAGGGCAACCTGTGCCAGGGCTTCCCCCACCCTCACAGGGAAGAAAGAGTCTCCATCTTTCCTGTGGGCTCCCTCCAGGCACTGCAAGGCCACAATGAGGTCACCCCAAAGCCTTCTCTTCTCCAGGCTGAACAATCCCAATTCCCTCAGCCTTTCCTCCCAGCAGAGCTGCTCCATCCCTCTGATGGCCTTGGTGTCCCTGCTGTGGCCTGGCTCCAGCAGCTCCCTGTCCTTGCTGTGCTGGGCCCAGGGCTGGGTGCAGCCCTGCAGGGGGGTCTCAGCAGAGTGGGGCAGAGGGGCAGAATCCCCCCTCCCCTGCTGCCCTGGGGCTCTGGGGGCAGCCCAGCACAGGGGGGTTCTGGGTCCCAGCTCACACGGCCAGGACAGGGTCAGCTCTCACCCACAGCACCCCCAAGTCCTTCTGCCAGGGCTGCTCCCTCTGCTCTTCCTCAGCCCGGATCCATCCCACACAGGGATGTGCCCAACACAGGGGCAGCACCAGCACTTGGTCTGGTTAAACCTAATGAGATTCCCATGGACCACTGCTGGAGCTCATCCAGGTCCCTCTGCATTGTCACTGCATTCTTGGTGTCATCTGCAAAGCTGCCAAGGGTGCCCTCTATGCCATTAATGAAGATATTAAGGAGGGACACCACTTGTTACCAATGTCCACCGGGATTCTGAGCCATTGACTGCTTCCTTCTAGATGCAACCCCCCCAAAGTAATTCCTTTTGATATAGCAATCCACCCATAGAATCCACATCTCCCCAGTTTGGGGAGAAGGATGTTGTGGGGGAGCTTGTCAAAGGCCTTACAGCAATCCACATAAACACCTGTACCTTTTCTCCTGTCCATTGATGGAGCCACTCCACTGGAAAAGGCCACGAGGCTGCTCACACAAGATTTGCTCTTAGTTGTCTCAAATCATCTCCCTGCCCTCCTTGTGTCTTATCAGAGTTTCTAAGAGAGTCTGTCCTATGATCCTCCCAGGCACAGAGGTGGGTTTGACAGGTCAGTCATTCCCAGGTTCCTCCTTCCTATCCCTTTAAAGACAGGTACAATGTTTCACTCCTTCCTGTCGCCTGGAATGTCACCTGATTGCCATGGCTTTCCAAGTTTGTTTTAACAACAAAGAACAATCTTTGTGGTTATACATCAAAAAAGAGAAAGCATTGAAAACCCTATAAGGAAACCAACTGATTGCTATGAAGAAGTCTAACATTTCTTTATCCAAGGATAAAGAAAGGTATGCTCATGCATTATGCATTAGTCTACTCATATTGCTTATGAAACAGACTGCAGTCCTGACCTTTTGGATAGAATACACAGACAAGTCCAAGGAAACAGACTTAAGCAGTAGTGTTTACAAAGTGATGTGAAATAAGTCACCAACAGCACAAACACAAATAAGTCACCTACAATAAGCATCAAAAACATCTAAACAAACCTTCATCAAATCCCTCATTTAAGGCAATTGCCATTTTCTGATCATTCTTTATTGGATTTGATTCTTTGAGTTCAAATTTGTCCAAACATAATCATCCTAGTTTACAGAAAATTTCATTCCTATTCACTCATCTTTTATGTTTCCAGACATGACTATTTGATGGAAGACAACAGCTTGGTACAGAACAGCCAGCCAAAACCCATGTTCTGCTGCCAAGTGTATGATGCCCAACACACATCAAAACATTCCTTTTGGTCCAGAATTCTTTTTTCCTGACTGCCTCCTTATTTTGAAACACTTCTAGCAAGGAAGCCTGCTCAGGAAGTTGCCTCAGCATAAAACAAACCACTCAGTAAAACAGAGGTTGGAAGGACCCTCTGGAGATCAGGTAGCCCAACCCCCTGCTCAAAGCAGGTGTGATAGCTCAGATTGCTCAGGATCACAGCCAGTTGAGAGACACCTCCAACAGCAGAAGTTCCCAGGGCCCACCTTCCTACCCCTTTTAAAGACAGGTAAAATGTTTCATTCTTTCCTGTCACCTGGGATTTCACCTGATTGCCATGGCTTTGCAAGTATCATTTTAACAACAAAGAACAATCTTTGTGGTCATACATCAAATGGTCCCAGAGCCTGTCTGCAGTCATCCTACAGAGTACCCCTACAACAAAAGGGGTCAAAGCTTAGAATACAGTGATTTTAAAAGAACTTCTTTATAAATAATACAGACACATTTAATATAATAGTAAATACATCTCCTCAAAAACAGTACCTATCTACTGAACCAGAACTTCACTAGCTATTAGATCTTTTAGAAAATATATCAAAAAAGCATGGGAGAGATCTGCATCAAAATGTAATATGCTGTCACTACGAACAGTACAGTTTAGTAGTCTAGAAAAGCTTACATTTCAAAGGAAGTACAATATCAGGTCACCAAAATCAAGCTAAAATAAGTCTCCAGTAATTCAGACAGGTTCCCCCCAAGCTGTTTTCATGTTTGCTGTAGTTCAAACTCAAAAGAGCTCCCTCTCAAATGGCAGAAGTTTGTCCTACTGAATACAGCTAATTTGGACATTGTACTTACCTCCACTGTGTCAGTGCTGACACTGCCAAACCTTTCGTTCACTTTTACTTATTTTTGTAAAAGTATTTCTGCTTGATGGAGTTTCCTTTCTTTAGAGCTTAAATTATCCCAGCATCTGAAAGTCTCTGTCAGATTGGGGCAGCACAAATTGCTGGTATTACAAAGTACTTTATATTATCTTTCTGTATGTATGCTTTTAAACTGAGATAAGAACAACTTGTCTCAAAAAAGTTTATACTTATATTGAGATACAAACAAGAAACAGGCAGTACATCCACACAGTATCTTACTTTTGTAATTTATGTACACTTACAGTAGCTTGGAACAGTTACTTCAGATTGAACATTGATCATTGTAAAAGCTACTCACACATGGCCTTTTTTGACAATAAAAACTGACAAAGGTTAAATTCTGAATTCCATACCCTACTCAAGTGGATGAGCCTCAGGTTTGTGCCCATTAAAGCCCTCAACAGAAATAGGAGAAAATCCAAAAGGTAATTTTTATCCTGAAGGTTATTTCTGCAGATCACAATAACCAATGTGTCTTGTATTGCAGCTCTCTCCACAATCTACAGTGCACAAAAATCAGATTTTCTACAATACAAGTAAAAAATAAATCAAAATATTGAATAAAACATTTGGATTACCTCCCAGAAGCTATCACTAGAAACTTCTACTCCAACGGAATCATCATATGAGCCAGACATTGCTACGTATGAAGAGCTTGTAAGTATTCAGAGCTTAAACACCTTCAGAATCTGTAAAAAAAAGAAAAAAAATTATGAGCATTATTAATGGAGTTATGAAGTTATGAAAAAAAATTATGTTAAGCAACTTCATTCAATATTTTGATATCCAGAGATGATAAATAAAAACAAGAAATAACCACACAGGGCATTTTGGAACAGAAAACTTCTACCACGCAGTTTGTGGCTCTTATCATGACATTGGCTGTCCAGAAAACACTCAATGCATCTGCTTATATCACATGTCACGAGACTCTGGAGTTTATTTAATGATGAAATTTCCTATCACAATCAAAAGAAAAGATTTGAGCAGCAAGATGCTTACTCATTAACTACTCCACTTTAAAAGCATTCCTACAAGACAATCAGCTGACCTTTGCTTCTCCAACAGTAACTGCTCTGATTCCTATTCCTTTTCCACTGGAAATCTGTTACAAAATGAAACCCACTGGAAATATTTAAGGCAAAAATGTGTTGATTTAAAGAAAAATAAATGTCTTCTTGTCATTGTTCTATTTTAGCAAAACAAACAAAAAACCTATCAGCTCTGAATTCTGAGCTTTATTAGAAATAAGTCATTACTTTAACAATTCAGGCATTTTCATTTTTATAGACACAGCTGCAAGGAAGAAAAATATAATCTATCCTCATCGAAGCAGATGACTTTAGGAATCACTTTATGAAATTATGAAAAAGGTTAGGATTACCCTAAGCTAAGATTAACATCAAAAACATTACTGAGACAAAAATCCAGGCACTTGCATCCACAAATGCAGTTTGTGGGCTGGACACCAAGAGGTAGGAGAGAAAGGAAACAGTTGCCTCCCAAAACACACATACACAAATCCCTGTCCCATCTTGGCAGATATTTCACCAGGTTCTCCCATTTGGATGTCTTCTGCCAAGTTTATCTCTAACTACTATCAGGGATCCATACAGGTAAACAGATTTTACCACCCCTTGTGGGATGAATACTTTTATCAATAGACTGTAAGTTGAAGCTTCCTCTCTCTTTTTTTGCCTCATCAATCTTGCTTCCATTAAAGTACCACAGCCACTTCAAATGGGAGCAGAAAGTGTTTCCAAAGCTGACCTTGCTGCCCAGTGGTTATGACAAGCTGCTGACAGAAATGGCATTGAAAGCCTCCCAGGCAAGGAAAATTCAACACTGAATTAGCATTTCTGGGATACACTGAAAATAACAGTGCCATAAGGGTAGGCACTTGCTTAGAACAAAACCCAGCTACTGAAGCAAAACAGTTCTTTGGACAGTTGCACAAACATTGAATGACTCTGGCTGGGAAGACAAGAATGTTTCTCCTTATCAGTTTTTCACCCAATTCCTTTATGTAATGCAAGTCACAAAAAGCTTACATAACCTTAATGCTGAATATGGAACTAAAAACCACAACAGGAACATCAATTGTTAGAATTTTATTTTTAAGAGACAGCCAAAATATAAGAAGGGTTCTGCATAATGGCAAACTAGAAAGGAAAATCATATAGAGGCACATTATTTTTACATGTTAGTGTAACGATCTTCAAATTATGTTATTATTAATTACAAAACCCCCCCAGCTTTTCCAGCTGTGCTTTAACTGAGCCAAGAGGGAAAAGTTTAAACATTATTCAATTGTCAGTTTCTCTAGCAGCACATCTTTACAAGGAATGTGGTCTTTCCAGATAAATTTTGTCCCTTGCAATTTTTACAATACATTAAGGTAAGCAAAGATCACATTTGTAAGTGTTAGTATTTTTTCATGTCCTTTTTTAGACAGCTATAAGCAGCATAAGGAGGGAACCAAAGTGCAATAAGCTTGCAACTAGCTGGATCAATTAATAAGAATAGTTTAAAATTAAACAGCCAGCCATGCCATGAAGAACAAGGGAGGAATGAGGTTCTGAAGGTCGTCGGGAAGGGTTAGGGCAGCTTTTCTCCACTACACCCAGATCTTTCAACCAAAATGTTCACTGCCATTTGGAAGAGATCTGGCAGACAGCTGTAGAGTTCAGCATCTTGGAAAAAGAAAACCCTAAAGTATAAACTTAAAGGAAAGTTTCAGCCCATCCCACTCTCTCAAACAACACTAACAGTATTTTTCCCCTCCAATTACAGATAAAAAAGACAATGGAAGTGTTCTGAAGTAATAATACAGTGTCCACTTACCTTGAACAAAATAGCTTAAACTATGTAATTCCTGCAAATTTACTCTGAAACACTACATGGAAAGACTGAAAAGGCTCAAACACAGGAACATTTTTTTAAATGAAGGAACAGGTTGTGGTGACTGGGTTTTAAAAAAAAAAAAAACCTTCTATTCCGCCCCTACTAGAACTACATAATACATGGAGTTATCCTTTTTTTCCATAGAAGCATGAAAACTATCAGCACTCAGGAAATACTGATGGAATTAGGGTTTTAATATGCCAAATACTACGCTGTGAGAAAGTATGAGCAAGCGTATTTAGGGAAATATTGTGAAGTCATAGCAACAACTGGTACAGAAAAACACTATTTTTACAGCCCTACTTAAAAATAAACTGTATACTGAGATAGGAACATTCAGTGGTGTGAGTCATGCTACCCTCACAAAATAGAATTATTACAGCAGCAAGGCCTTTAGCACATTTTTTGTCAGGGTTTGGTCCTCCCATCCTCCAAGTGAATTTGCAGAGGTTCCACAAGTAAAGTTCATTGCACTTTTTGTTTGGCAGGGTCTTCCATTTCACTCTAAAAGTAAACCTATGAACAACTACAGCTGTCACGTAAAATCTAGAAATTTTAGATGGATACAACAAGAAAGATGAGCTCTGCACAGATTCTCCATAAGTGATCACCTGCATCTCACAGAGCTGGGGGTTTTTTGGTCAGCTGAATTGCAGCAGAACCAAGAACTCCATAGGAAAGCACCGTGCACACACCCACTTCCTATATTCTCACAACAGCTTGGCTTCATCCACTCTTTTTCTTCTCATTCCACAGCTCCAGGCCCATCTCTTTAGCACCTTTGTCCTGTCCCCCAACTGCTAAGCAAACAGTAGCCCAGTGTTGTAACCACCAAAAAAAGAGCAGCCCAGAGAAATCCTTACCAGTTCAGAGCCCCTGCTGCCTTTTGTCACAGGCACACTTCAGCCACGAGAGCTTATATAGGCTAAAAATAAACCACAAAGTCCAAATGCACAAAGTAACTCCATCCTAAAGAGTACATAGTGTAACAGCTCCGGAAATGATGCAAACAAACAAGGGTCCAGTTTCTCGGCCCTGGCTTTTAAGCAATTCTTGTAAATTAGGGAGCATTGATCTTTGACACAAGGAAATGGACCTTAATAAATAAATGAGGCTTTTTGGGTTTTTTTAAAGCTTTTTCTTAGGGAACATTCTAGCCACACTTTGTGCTAAAGACCTTGAATTTTTTCCTCACTGCTAGTGCCCCATTGTGTGAAAAGAAGTGCTATAAACATCCTGAGGGCTTAACACATAAGGATTTTAGAAAATATTAACTAATAATGAGCAAGAAGACCTTCAGATACCACACACAAAACCAGCTGAACTCAAGATGCTGCCTCTGCTCTCAAGATATTACTTTGAAAAGTAATGATATTACTTTGAAAGCAA
The DNA here is from genome assembly GCA_013398995.1 of Alaudala cheleensis. NCBI lineage: Eukaryota > Metazoa > Chordata > Aves > Passeriformes > Alaudidae > Alaudala > Alaudala cheleensis. The sequence continues at coordinate 699,380 of VWYE01010153.1, read as the reverse complement.
TTTGCAAAAAAAATTCCTTGCTTTGTTCATGTTGAAATACTTGGGGTTTCTGGGTTATTTTTTCTGTGCAACAAATGTGGACTTTTAAGAAGCTAAAATAATGCAGTGAATCCCAAAATTTCTGTTAAGGCATTTTTCAACAGGAAGATAGGGAAAAACTTTTAAAGAAATCCTACAGTTAAACTCCCTCAGGCTTTTAATAACAAATAACTTTGATGAACTCTTACTGTGAAACATGTAGGGTTGTTTAAAGTAAGATTTTAACATTCTGATTTCTTCTGGAAGATGATGTTTATTTTGAAAATATATTTCACTACACTCAAAAAGATGACATTAAAAAAAAGAATCTAATTACAGTCCCATGTTCAGTGGGCTGCTTTAAAGCATGGCAATCACTGAACTGTGGCCCTAGGTGACAAATGGGTCCACAACAGAGAAACATCTCAGAATCACAGTGACAGAACCTTCCAAGCACCATCAGCCCAGGCTGCTCAGGGCTTTTGTGAAGATGGATCTTAAAAAACCACCAGGGATGGAGATGGCACAACCTCTCTGTGCAACCTATTCCAGTGATTAACTGTCCTCAAGATGAGAGACAGAAGAAAATAAAAAAAATTCCACATTTAGAAAACCAAATGGTGTTGCCATGCATTGTCTCGAAGGACTCTACAGATGCAAGCTGACACAGACTATCAGCCCCTGAAAGAGAAAAGAACCTGGTCACATTATCTTTTAAACTTATTTTTGTAATGACAGCATTTGTCACCATAGATCTGACTCATCAAGATTCCAAGTTTCATGACTAAGGAGTGAATTACTTATGTATAAGAACATGACTCAACTTCAATTAGCTGCTCCTAAGAACTTTCAGCTATAATATTTTTTCCTTTTTATTCACTGAAGTCTCAGGTTTTGTTCCACACAGAATAAGAAGGAAACAAGACTTCCTCGGGCTTTAAATGTGAACTGCTGTGGTTTGCTACTAAATGTACCTGCCATGAATATGCTCAATCTCATATTCTCTGCTTAAATAAAACAATTTAGATCTTAGTTTCTTTTCTATTTTGTCCAAAGAACTTGCTCTAAAGTAGTTTCCAGTTTCTTCAGGGTTGCAATCTGTTTACTGTTAACATAGAAAAAAAGTGCCATAACTTCTTTAGCAATATTGTGAAATCACATAACAAAAGCTGTTAAGAATCACAGCTACTGACACTGCGAAGTCCATAAATTAATACGAAAAGTTAATACTGGAAAAAAAGAATGCTTTGGTTTACACATTCAAGTGACATCGAAAAATTCCAGCCCCTGGGTGCAGGGAAGAACTGCACCAAACCATGATTAATCACTGCTACTCAATGCTGTGGAGTCTTCTAATTGCAATCAGTAGACATGGCTGCACTTATTAACAGAAGTTAGGCCTGAGATTTTTAAAGGCAGAGTCTCAAACTGATGATTTGGGCCTAGTTCTTCAGTCTATAAAACAGGGAGAATAGCACCCTCCTCCACAGGGATTTAAAACAATCCCTTAGTCTCCATCAAGAAAACAACTACAGCAACAAACACCAGAGAAAAGTCCATAAAAGGAAACTGAATCACTGTTTCTGGGGGAATCCAGCTTCTATGTTATAGTTGGCAGAGCCAAGCACCAAATGATTTTAGGAAAGAAGTTAACAGCAACCTATTTGGTGAACCGTGAACACTAAAGGAAGGAATCTAGGAAATGCATGCTGTTACAGACCAGGCAAGCTGATTTCCTAAAGCACACTCCTCTGAGACTGACAGCAGTGCTTATTCCTACATTTTCTAGTTTGGATAACTGAATAATTTGCCACCTAGATATTTTTCAGTTAGCAAATAATAAAAAATGACATTAAATAACAAAAAGCTATTAGTTCATAGTAGTCACTCACAACCCTGAGTAACAAGAGACTCTCTGCACTTCTCAATTAAGGAAATCCCCAGAGTTCAAGGCTGCTTGGTCTGCACCAACCTCCTCAGTACTGGATTATATTCACCCATGCCCACGTTTGTTAAATGCTGAATGTGAAACCACTGAAAGCAGCACTCATTCACTGCCCTAAATATACAAGCCATGGACACACATTGAAGCCATAGTTTCAGCACACATCAGAAGATCACTGAAGAGATTAAACTTCTATGATACTTACCACATGTAAAAAATCCCACACAACTCTAGTGAGCAGTGTCTAAAATTAAACTCTTCAGGCCCATTAACACTGTGTGATGCAATCTTACTGCAGATACATTTCACAATGCATAACAGAAGGAATAAGAACAGCCATTTTGGTTATTACTAATCGTTTTATGAAATAAATGAAACTTAAAATTCCTGATCAAACAATTTAAATAACACACAGCACAGAAGTATACCTGAAACATGAGGCAATGACCCAACATCCTCAAAAAGACTCTAAGCCTGCACATTTTGTTTCCTCCATGTACAAATACTACCTCACTCACACTCCAAAGAAGACTGGCAGAGCTCTGGAGTTAGCAGCTCTTATCTGCTGTCCTCCTTTCCCATAATTAGTGGCCAGACATGCTGGTTAGACATGTTGCTGTTACACATGGTGGTTTTTTGTACATTCATGACCCAACCATCCCTAAGAGCTCCCACATGCTGCCACAGCAGAGCCTCCCTCTGTATTTTTCCAGCTAACCAGGAGATACCTGAAATAGCAGAACACTGACTTTGGGGGAAAATTATTTTTCATTCTCAGCTTGACAAGCCAATGCACGTAGGTGTATTATTTTAATTGTGCAATTTTTGTTCTAACCAGGGAAACTATTAATCACCTTCAGAGGCTTTGCAGAGGTTTCTATTTAAAGTTAAATAGTCAGTGACCACAGAAATTATTAACACTGCAAAATACATGCTTTAAATGGCATAGATGTAGCAGCTAAGATGCAAAGCTGATGAAGTGATGTGGGGAGCTTTAAAATATTTGCATCTATTTAAAACAAACCTTAACATTTTCAGATTATATTTTTTTAAATCTCTATGTATCATGGAATAATCCCAATTAATGTTTTCTTCACGGCAAGAAAAAAAGTGCATAAAATTTGGCTTTGAGTAAATTTTGCCAGAAAACTAGCTGAAGAACTCAGGATTATCTGTCAATTAAAATAACATTAAAAATATTATTTGATTTTTCAAATGGGAGGTTTTCTACTGTTTAGGATCCAATGATTAAGATGATGAAGTGCAGGAAGAACTTCAATTTAATTACAAGTGTTCACCCTTTCTGAATGTTCACTTTTGTAATGCCTGTGACATCACATACTAATTCATATGTCCTGTCAAAGTCTCCCAAAATAAAATTAACCTTAATATCTTGGCATCCTTCCTAAATAAATAAAATTGAGATAAATATGCTTTTAGGTTTGTTTCAAAAAAACCATGAAGGGGGCAAAAGACCATGTCTTCAACTTGCAAATTACACTTCATAAGCATTTAGTTAGCAAAAAATCTTTTAGTGTCCAGATATTTTAAAAATAAATAATTGACCCTTTAGCGAGTGGAACCAGATGGCTTGTTATACACTCATAATGAAAACTTATTTTGTAAAATGTCAAGGGAAATATCTAAAGCATATACACTTCATATTTAGTTTCAGTAGAATTTTACAACAGTGCAAAATCAAGGACAGTGCAGAGGAGTGATACTGATTGGATTCTCCAGGAGAGAAACCATGAAATAGCATTTACATCTGCACTGACGAAGCAGTTGCAGAGAGAAGTGACTTGTACACAACTGTTCTAAAATGGCATTTAATTAAGAAGCAAAATAGAACATTACAAGAAGCACTGCCTCAGACATCAAAACTTACTTATGTGACCACCCAGCATGAACACTGCTGAACTTCAAAAAGAGAAACCCCACAAAAGGACATCAATAAAAAGCAATACAATAACCATTCTAGACACAGATGCACGTTGTGGACAGCAGGCTGTATGAGCCCAGAACCATCAGTTCAAACATGATAAATATGCTCTTTCACACTCAAACAAGCATTGCAAAATATCCCACTCAGCCGAAAATACTTCTGTATCAGGTGTGACAGAGTAGAGCACATTTTGGTAGGAAAAAGCAACCGTGACAGTTGTTTGGAAAGTCATTCCACATTCTGTTTACAAGTTATTTACCTGAAAAGGCATGCCTTAATTCACCTAGATTTTTTTCAGCTATGGAGCTGGGCAGCACAACTGCACAGATAACCACAGTACCTGCACAGCCCTGCCTGGCCTCCATTTCCATAAACACAATTCTCTCATCAGCGTGTACTTTAGCACTTCCTGTGGGCTGATGAAAACCTTGTAGCTCAAGCTAATGTCTTTTTCCACCCCCCTCCACATTGCAGCACTCAAAATAACACAGGGTTTTCAGTCATAATATGATTCTGTATAGCTGCAAAGCTGAATATTTGTTGTACCATAACCTTTAGGAAAGACCATGGGCAGCCCATTTTAAAGGAATGTATTTTTAATCATCCAACTGGCTTCAGTGGAGGAGAGTGTTTTTAAATATCTCAGTGAAACACGTAGGCACACTCTGCAGATGCCTCACTTAGGAAACAGATGTGTTGTTTCAGTGTTTCATAGTCAAAAGCTGTACTTTTCCATCTCAGGAAATACAGGGCTGTAATATTAATTAATGAAATACTGACGTGCATTGAATAGAACCCTTAAATAAGGGCAAACCAGGGCAGTCTTCCTGAATCTGAAGGTCGCACTGAGGAGCTACTGTTCTTTACTTCAGGAGATAACCAATTCAGATACCTCACTTAAACCAAATTTAGCCTGGTCTTTAACACAGAGAATTGTTTCCAAAGCCTAAATCACTGCTAGAAACTAAATCTGTGCATTAACAAGATGTCAGAATACCCTATCTTCTGCTTATCTTAGAGAGATACAGATGACTATGATTAGCAAAAACTAGGAAGGCTGATTGGGGCAGGGGAAGCTGCATGGGTGAACCCAGGAAAATCTGTGCACTCTTCAACTACTAGTGAATTTTTCTGTCACTTCTTGGAGATATAAATAAAAGAAAAAGGGGAAGTGATGATTTTCCCTTCCATGGATAAAGACAAAGCACAAAGAGTAACAGACCTTCCTACAGAGTCTCTCAGAAGGACCTGGTTGAAGGTGAAAGAGAAGACCCCCAGTAAGAGAACAGACCACAATGTGCTCATGTTATACTTGAAATAGTACTTAATAGTACAGAGACATCACATTTCCACACAGAACTTCTTGGAGCTGAATGATTATTCTCTAGTAAGCAAACTCAGCACTTTTCTAGGCCAGATCCTCAACACAAACAGCCTATAACCAGAAATTATTTGCTAGTACAGCTTTTGCTCAAGGGACAGCCAAAGCTAGCAGAGAACTGCACCCCAGGACTTGTACCCTAAAGCAGAAATTAAATGACCACTTCCATAATTGCTGGCTTAGATCAAAGCTCTGAAAAGGCTCTTAACAGTAGTTTCCATAATTACCAATTCTTTCTGCAGGCACTATCCCCTCACTGCCATAGCCATGCTGACAAAAAGGGGGTTCAATCATCATGCAACATTCCTTGATTCTCAAAATACATTGAAGGGTAGTTCAGTATTTGGGGAAAACACTATCAATGTAAAAACTGCTAAGGAAGATAGCCTTACAACTTAAAATCAACATTTTCAGTTGTGACAGTCATCAGATTATGCACCATTTTATCAGTTTCATTTCTGGAACTGATACAAAATGTACAGATCTCTGCAGAATACAATTCATAAATGTAGAAAGGAAACAACCACAAGCACATTTAACTTCAACTATTATTCTTTGTAGTAAGTTAAATAAATAATTATTCATTTAGGAACAATAAGAGATCTGTTCAATTGTTTCAAAACCAATGCTATACTGTAACAGTACAAAAGAGCATGTGACTGTATTTCATATTTAAGATTAAATACGATTATTTCAGACTTTAAAGCAAACTGAATGCAGCTTCTAAAGAACTGTTAAGAGAATTTAAATTGCTTGCTTGTGTTACAGTTGGAGAGGTTACTCAATACTTAGTTTCATTAACATGGTCACTGAAAAAAGAAACTCTTGAATTCTATTTAAACAGATTTTCAGCTCAGTGAATCTGAGGTAAACTTTAGCCAGGACTTCTCATGTTCCTAGGCAATTAAATTTTCTGGTCCTGAAATGGTAATTACTGCAACAAGGTCAGAGGACCTCTACTTACAGCTTAGTAATCTAGACAACGTGAGCTGCTGACTTAGTAGAATTCAACACTCCCTAAAAACATGTAATTATTTTTGGTAATAAATGCAATGAACTGGCTCCTTACCATGTAGTAAACATTGGTCTAAGCTATCTGGAAGTATAATTCTTAAATATTAGGATCAGAGATGATATTTTATGGTCTTCCCTGTGCAGGTTTGTTGGTTTTGGTTTGTTTGGGGTTTTTCTTAAACCATACATAGTACACTTACACCTACTTTAACCCAAATGCAACTGAAAAAATCAAGAGCTTTCAGTGTGCAAAACAAGGTGCTGCTTTAAGAGGCACATGAGAGCCGGGATAGGCAAGAGAGAAGGTGAAAGTTTTTCTTTGGTTCACAGTGGTTTCACTAATCTTATTAAGGGTTTAGAAAGGAAAGCACAGCAGAGCAGCCAGCCTTCCCCATGATTTTTAACCATCTGGATACATGTTATGTGACCTTACACAGCTCTCAAGCACACAAATCACCCAAATGTAGAATCCCTAAACATAATAATGTGAAATGAATGCTTAAATTTGGTCAACTAACCTCACAAAGAGTAGTCTTTTCCACCCTGCTGCCGCTTTTCAGGAAAAGGAAAGCTTTTTATGCCATTTTAAATTAATGCTTGACCAAAGTACAAATAGCTCAGCCACCTACTCTGCAACCTGAACTGGACTGAAGTTCAAGGAAAATGGGACAAGAGGCCCCATGAGCTGAAACCTCTTACACTCCCCATCATCACTGTGTTTTTGCAGTTAATAGAGCTGTGCCACCACTGGAACAGCAGCATGTAACCTGCATATGGGGAACAAGCAGAAGACAGAAAAAAGAAAGGTAGGACAACCCCAACCAAGTTCAATTCAGTGCTTTCTGAAGAGCAGAGTCTGAAAAACCCTGCTGTGGAAAATTCAAGCACACAAGACTAATACCAAATAAGACCAAATTTGATCAAGGTATTGAAACAAAGTCTTAGTAAAAGCAGGAATTATACAACTGCCTTTTTTGTCATATATGCTCCTAATTTCAGCATTTCAAATGGTTACACAAGGATGCTCAATTCCTACTAAATTACTACTAAAGGTACAATAACACACCTTTTTTCTTTTGAATTGAACGTAACTCATGTGTCAGTAACCCCTACACTCATAAAATAGCAGTATGATAATTGTAACAGCTGAGGAAGACACAAATAGCTTCAGAATAAAGCGATCAAATTTCTTAAGCTATTTAATTTATTGCAAATCATTCTACACATGATCATAAAACTGCTTAATGTTAAGACTCCAGAAAGTCTGGAGTCATTATATTCAAATGCAACATCATCCTTTAAGTGAAAATAGAATTCAATTGGTATTTTGCATGATGCATAATAACATGAAGCAATCTCAATGGAAAAAAGCTAGTATCATGTAATAAAATAATTCTGGAATTCCAACATCCAGCTTGCACACACTCAAAAGGAACAGCTTGAGCTGGGTATATAACATGTACTTTGTACATAAACTATATATATTTAATGCTCTATATCCATACAAATATATAAACCCACATATAAACTAGAGTTTTAGCCTAGAGCTGTTTAATACATTGAGATTTTCAGCCATCTCATAAAAGGCACTACCAGGGTCCACCTCCAAGGGATTTTACTACCTAGCAAGTGATCTGGTGCCTCTGAGTTCAGCTGGAATGTCTTTCTAGATGCCAGCCCACATTTGTCTCCCAAGGTTTGTGCCTGAGCTGACAGCTGGGATATCCCCACACTCCTGTCCCAGGCCATTGTGTGACAATGAACACAGACAGAACTGCACCATGACACTGTAGCAGGGCTCTGTGTCCCTGATCACAACTAGATCTCAGCCAGTGCTCTACAACAGTTTGTGTTGACTGAAATGGGTCATATATAACTGCCATTAGAAACCCTTATCTCCATATGGCTCGTCGGTGAAGGGCTGAGCAGCAAAGGAATCAAGAAAAAGGATTAAATAGTTCAACAGCTGAAACAGCTGCAAGATGAAAGCTTCAATTATACAGAAACACCTTCAAAGTTTAACTGAAAATAAGATTTCTATTTCCCCAAGAATAAGAAAACCAAGTGATGTCCTTACTCAATGAAAAATAAATTTCACATTTAACTATCTTTATCATATGGTAGAATAAAATAGATATTTAAGACTTTGAAATACTGCAGAAAAAAGACAATGAAAAAAACATGACAGAAATATTATTTATAATATTTTACAAACAACACATGTGATACTTTTCATAATCACACTCTTCAGCGTCACAATTCAAGTCAAGAGCATTTCAGCTGAGAACACCTGTGAAACTTGAGTAGAGACATTTCTCACTTCTGGTTCTGATGGCTTAAAGCCTTAATATAAACATTATGAGAAGAAGCAGGCCCATCTCTAGAAAATCTCCTAAACCCACAAAGTTAATGCCATCTCTAGTAATAAACAGTACCCATGATAACTCCTTGGTCATTTTAAGCTTTCTGGAGAAGGTGAGAAGTTTCTCTAACCCATGAAGAGAATCCCTCCAGTAACTCCAGCCATGAGCTCATGAACACTTGTTCCTAATAAAGGCAGCTCAACAGCTGAAGAGTTCAGGACACAAGGAACCTCCACAATCAACTCAGACAACAGCTGTTCCAAAGTTGTTTTGTCCTTACTCCTAAAGCTTAAGGGTACAGAGCACACGAAAGAACTACTGTAAAAAATATTTTAAAATGTACTTTGGAGTATCTACTAAGGTTATCCTCAGAACATGTCATGTTCAAGACAGATGTGTAATTTAAAAAGAGAAGACTAAAAGCGGTAAAGAGATGATGAGTCTAACTATAAGGGCTGTCTTGTCATTAAATATTATCAGCCTGTGGTACAATATCTGAAGGGTACACACACAAATATTCCTGTGATGGTTTCTTTCCTTCCTTTTGTGTTTAACTTGAAATTCATTTTATACTGAAAAAACTTATGTAACTGTTCATATGTGAGAGATAAAAGAGCTGCTTCATGGAGGCAAAATATCTAGTTGATGCATCAGAGTACCCAAAATTACAAAAACAGATAATACACTTAAAAAACAGCTATATTTTAAATCTAAAAAATAGCATTAATAAAGAATTTATTAATAGCATTAATAAATACGTAGAATATTCAAGAGCTTAATAACCTTGATTCATTAGACAACATGCATCTATTCTCTACCTTGTGATTTATGAAACTGAAAATGAAATGTCCAACTCTTGGCACCTAACAACAAATTGCCTATCTCTTCCCCTCATAAGAGCTATGAAGAATTTGAATAATCAGTGTATTTCATGGGAAGAAAAAAAACACTTTATTATCTACTTTATATTTGCCACACTATGTCAAAAAACCTGTAGCCATAACTCAGCTGAAAATGCCAATTTCAAACCAAGGAAGGCTAATGTTTATTGATCCTGTCATGGACCAGTGCCATTTTAGCATTGGAAATTCTGCTCATTTGAGTCTGACAATTGATGATCTAGTTAACTGTGACAGAGGACAAAAAAAAAAAACCATTACTTTTCAGGTCTACAGAAGATAAATGTTAGATCTGTTTGCATTGTTAATGCCTGATTTTANAGAACTGCACCATGACACTGTAGCAGGGCTCTGTGTCCCTGATCACAACTAGATCTCAGCCAGTGCTCTACAACAGTTTGTGTTGACTGAAATGGGTCATATATAACTGCCATTAGAAACCCTTATCTCCATATGGCTCGTCGGTGAAGGGCTGAGCAGCAAAGGAATCAAGAAAAAGGATTAAATAGTTCAACAGCTGAAACAGCTGCAAGATGAAAGCTTCAATTATACAGAAACACCTTCAAAGTTTAACTGAAAATAAGATTTCTATTTCCCCAAGAATAAGAAAACCAAGTGACGTCCTTACTCAATGAATAATAAGTTTCACATTTAACTTTCTTTATCATATGGTAGAATAAAATAGACATTTAAGATTTTGAAATACTGCAGAAAAAAATTAGACAATGAAAAAACCATGACAGAAATATTATTTATAATATTTTACAAACAACACATGTGATACTTTTCATAATCACACTCTTCAGCGTCACAATTCAAGTCAAGAGCATTTCAGCTGAGAACACCTGTGAAACTTGAGTAGAGACATTTCTCACTTCTGGTTCTGATGGCTTAAAGCCTTAATATAAACATTATGAGAAAAAGCAGGCCCATCTCTAGAAAATCTCCTAAACCCACAAAGTTAATGCCATCTCTAGTAATAAACAGTATCCAAGGTAACTCCTTGGTCATTTTAAGCTTTCTGGAGAAGGTGAGAAGTTTCTCTAACCCATGAAGAGAATCCCTCCAGTAACTCCAGCCATGAGCTCATTAACACTTGTTCCTAATAAAGGCAGCTCAACAGCTGAAGAGTTCGGGACACAAGGAACCTCCACAATCAACTCAGACAACAGCTGTTCCAAAGTTGTTTTGTCCTTACTCCTAAAGCTTAAGGGTACAGAGCACCTGAAAGAACAACTGTAAAAAATATTTTTAAAATGTACTTTGGAGTATCTACTAAGGTTATCCTCAGAACATGTCATGTTCAAGACAGATGTGTAATTTAAAAAGAGAAGACTAAAAGCACAAAAGAGATGATGAGTCTAACTGTAAGGGCTGTCTTAAGTATTATCAGCCTGTGGTACAATATCTGAAGGGTACACACACAAATATTCCTTTGATGGTTTCTTTCTTTCCTTTTGTGTTTAACTTGAAATTCATTTTATATTGAAAAAACTTATGCAACTTTCATATGTGAGAGACAAAAAAGCTGCCTCATGGAGGCAAAATATCTAGTTGATGGATCAGAGTCACCCAAAATTACAAAAACAGATAATACACTTAAAAACCAGCTATATTTTAAATCTAAAAAATAGCATTAATAAATAATTTATTAATAGCATTAATACATACATAGAATATTCAAGAGCTTAATAACCTTGATTCATTAGACAACATGCATCTATTCTCTACCTTGTGATTTATGAAACTGAAAATGAAATGTCCAACTCTTGGCACCTAACAACAAATTGCCTATCTCTTCCCCTCATAAGAGCTATGAAGAATTTGAATAATCAGTGTATTTCATGGGAAGAAAAAAAACACTTTATTATCTACTTTATATTTGCCACACTATGTCAAAAAACCTGTAGCCATAACTCAGCTGAAAATGCCAATTTCAAACCAAGGAAGGCTAATGTTTATTGATCCTGTCATGGACCAGTGCCATTTTAGCATTGGAAATTCTGCTCATTTGAGTCTGACAATTGATGATCTAGTTAACTGTGACAGAGGACAAAAAAAAAAAACCATTACTTTTCAGGTCTACAGAAGATAAATGTTAGATCTGTTTGCATTGTTAATGCCTGATTTTAACTGGGAAGTGGACAGAGTAACTGATTAAATTGGGAAAAGATGACGATTATGGTGAGGGTCACAGGATCCTGAAAACAAGTCCAGGGAACAGATGAGGCTGGATTACTCAATATATCTTCAAAGACTGTTCAACAGCCACACTTTGCAACAGTAATCAGATCCCATAAGAAATACTTCAGCTGAGTATTTGCCAAGTGATAACAATCACAGAATCGTGCAACAGCCTGACCTCTCTGGTCCAACCCTGCAAGGGAAAGGGAGCCTTGCTGAGATTATCCAGCACCCTGAGCAGTCACAGCTTGAAAGTGTTCAGTGGTGGGGACTCTACAATCAATTATCTACCAATTCACAAGGTATCACTCAACTTCTAAAAGACAAAAGCTTGAGTGTCATTCTCATGGCCAGTTACATTTCATTTGCTTCTTTACCTTTGGCACACACACAACTGTAGTTTTTCTTTTTTTCTTATGCTGAAGTACAAGGCCACACAGTTAAATCTTGCAGCCAAAGACATTCACTAATCCTTTAAATATGAATTCTAATACTTGAAGAAAAATTTCATGGTACTGGTACAACACAAAAAGTTCACACTATACTTAATTCATGTAAAGACAGGTTTTTCACTATGGTCCATTTTGCATGACATAAATTACAGATACTCAAATAATTAAGCTAGAAAAAAAACAGTCATTTGGTACACACATACTCAACAATTAGTCTTTGTCCTGGCCATAGTACAATAGTCCTGGTATGACTATCTGTTCCTTATCATAGGAACATATTTCTACTGTAACATCCACTGGCATAAGATAAAGCTCTAAATCCAAACTCCTTTAGACTTGCATTTCTACCACTGACACCTAAAACTCCTTTCAAAGGAAGGCAGCTACTCTTTCAGAAATATTTGAGTCTCTTCTTATTGATACACACATTGAAGAATTTTAATGACACCAAACCAACCTAGCCAACATTTTGTTAGAACATCCACCTGCAGTTCAGCTTTAAGAACTTCATAAAGAAGATACAGTAGCTGCCACACAAATCTTCTGTTGGTCTTCACTCTGAGACTCTCAATAACCATGCCTGGTACCAACTGGAACAATTTAGAACTGCAGCATAACTGTGATGCAACATCAGAAGAGTCCTAAGGTTTTTTCAGAGTTCTCCCTGGATGCTTGTATATGTGAGCATATGTGAACTATATCCTTACAACGTTCACCAAATAAAGAAGTTTCTAAAGACAGCCTTTTCAACCTAAAAATAGTGCAGCAATAAAGAAGGCCATTTGAACAGGTTTAATGCTGGCTCACAGCTGTGACTAAGTCCTAGCAAAATTAGCCTTAAAATTACTTTTACAAACTCCTCCATGGTTCCAATTAACAATGAAAATGCATCACCACTGCCCTTTTTCTTGTGTCTGGAAAGGTGAAAGTCCATGGAAGACAGCACCAGCACAGGTTGAAAAAAGTTCCTCCTAATGTCACTGACAGAAAGTAATCAGGACACAATGAGACAGAAAGGGTTCTTTTAGCTATGCAAAGAAAAACTTCTGGCTCAAGGGATCCAATATATCCAAGTACAAAGCCAGCACTTTTGCCTGAAAACTTATCCAAATTTTGAAAACCTCTAAACTCATATTTTACAGTCCTCTAAGTTAGGGCATTTCAGCAGTAATATTCTAGAATGTATTCAGTGATTTCAGGATTTGGAGGCAAGTTACTTCCATAAAGCTTAACACAAATAACCAGTAATTCTGTATCAAGTTCTGAATTCTAGACAAAACCAGAAGAAATCAAATAACAAATCGTTAAATGAATTTTCAAATAACTAACTTCTTACTTGACTATTTAAGTTTCAGTAGCCTAGCTTTAGACAAAACTCCAAGCTGTTACATCTTCATTTCATGTATTTGACATATATATGCCAAATCCCTACTTGTACTTGTCTTTCACCTGAGATGATTCCCCTCTCCACTTAGGACAGAAAAACAACTTGGAAACAAGATATAAATGTCTTTTTAAGCCTATGTAGTTCGACTTCACAGCTACTTAAATTCTAATGTCAGAGCCTAGGTGAATTATGCTATTCTTTGCACATTCCAGTAATTCTCAGGAGCCGCTTCAGCTGCGTAACCAGAGAAAGTAGCTCAAACTTAATTCATTCTGGGAAGCAATGCAGAGATTCCTGAAGGACTGCAACAACACTTGACAAAGCAATTTAACAAGAGCTGTAAGTTCTACATTGCTTATTTCTCCCCATTTGCAGGATTGAACACTGCACATGTTAATTGCTATTGCATTACAAAGAGTGTTTCACAAGATTTTCATAAAAGCTTTTTTTTTTCCTGAAATTAGATTACATAACCTAGTTCTCTAACTATTCACTGCAATAAAAAAAAAATATGGAAGGATTCATGTGATACGATTTTCCTTGGCAAATTCAAAACATATTTTGAGAAGCATGTTTATAATATCTTCAGTTTAAAGAGCCAATTTGTACAACAGATTTTGATGGTATTTGTCCTACGTAATAAATGGCATTCTAGTGAGTATGCTAGATAAATTAGATGCTTTACACAACCCTGAAAATTAAAAAAAAACCCAAACACACAATAAACTTTAAAACTGAAATACTAAGATCATTCACAACTCAGACAAATCATACCAAATGATATTATACTGGGGTAGCAATAGTCACTCAGAAAATGTAGTATTTTATCTGTATTTATTAAATAATCCATATGTGAAATAAATACAGCAAGTGCAAAAAATAAAACCCATAAACTCAATGAAATACCTTTAGATGTCCTTGGAAACGTTGAAACCTGTTCATCTCTCTCTTGCTGTGCAGTAAGATACCTTTGCAGTGGCATAAAAACTTCTAAAATTATTACTGTAAAACTAGTAATCTTATTCAGCAACACATTAATTACATGCTAAATTTAGCCCTACTTTACCTTAATTACACAAAGTGTTTCTGCAATGCCTAACAACAAGTAGAAACAAAGGTGTTTCCTATCCAGCCTCTTTTGCAAGAAAGGGGAGGAGGGATAAAGGGTAGATCTCCAATCACAGTTTTAGTTTCTGTACAGGGCTGTTAAAAAAACCCCAGCTATGTGGACCTCTGTAGAAACAGCATCCTATTCTATCAGAATAGTCAAAGTTTAAAGCATAGAGTCTGTACAGCCCAATATAAATNTACCTTTGCAGTGGCATAAAAACTTCTAAAATTATTACTGTAAAACTAGTAATCTTATTCAGCAACACATTAATTACATGCTAAATTTAGCCCTACTTTACCTTAATTACACAAAGTGTTTCTGCAATGCCTAACAACAAGTAGAAACAAAGGTGTTTCCTATCCAGCCTCTTTTGCAAGAAAGGGGAGGAGGGATAAAGGGTAGATCTCCAATCACAGTTTTAGTTTCTGTACAGGGCTATTAAAAAAACCCCAGCTACGTGGACCTCTGTAGAAAGAGAAACAGCATCATATTCTATCAGAATAATCAAAGTTTAAAGCATAGAGACTGTACAGCCCAATATAAAGTCAGAATCACTGTATGATACTTATTTCATCTATTTGTGTTTATCAGCTATGGGACTGTTTGGGACTGACCTGACAACTATTAACATTGCACAGCACAGATTTTNCCAAAAATTCCAAAAAAACCCAAAACCAAACCAAACAAACCAAAAAAAAAAAAAAAATCCAAAAAAATTACCCAAAACCCCACCAAACAAACACAACAAAAAACGTCCCCTAAAACCAATCAAACCACCCCAAACCAAAAAGCACAGAAAACAAACACCCAAAATCACAAGCCCAAAGAGGTTTCAATAAGGTAGGGAAGCAGGGGTTTTTTTTTCAGTACAGGAAATTATAGCAATGGCATGGGGATTTTGTCCACCTAGATTTTACCCAGTGAGAAAGAAAAAAAAAGGGAAGAAGATACTAAAATTACAAAAACACACTTGATTCTTCCCATAAAATTGCACCAATGCTGGAAATTTAATACTGAACTGCAATTCAAAGCTACTTCATCAAAACTTGGTTTAACAATAATGTGCTAACAGATTAATCTAAAACACCTGCTAGGAGTTTCAAAACAATTATTTAGCATTCTTTTTTTTTCCTATAAATATTGTATTTCATTACATAAAATATCAGCACTAAACCTTAGAAACACCTACATTATTTACAAGTGAATATTCTAAAAGTAAAAAGGCAAGGACTTCTGGCTCCTTTCTATTTGGAACTTAAAAAGTATTTCAATTGTCTTCTAGTTCTTCCACTCCAAAATATTTTAAGCAAAAAAAAAAATCAAGAAAACACCTGCAAGTTTACCTTTAAATTAATGAACTTAATATAATTTTATAAATATTTTTTATTCACCCATGCTTTTAAAATTGGTAAAAAGAAACAAGTTCAAGCATATCTGCAATTCCCTTAAGTACAGTGTAAGGGTAGAGTCTGAGTGAAGAAGTGTCACGTCTTCCTCAGTTGTGTTTCAGCAACTCACGCAGCATAGCTTCAGCTGCCAGGGCAAACAGCAACATTGCATTTATAGCCATTCCATTTCCCTTCCTTTACTACACCTGACCGTCTTTGGCATGCATCTGATTATAAAAGCACTTCTACAGAGACTTGTTTACATTCAACATTCACTTTACAGAAGCTATTCACTGCACTACATAGCTCAATATGAAGCCTGATCACTTCATTATGGCATAAATTCATTCCACAGAGACTGATATTGCTTGTGCCACATCCCCAGTCATCCCTCCTGAGCCATCCCTATGCCATCGACTCTGTTTGGGAAGTCAGGTGCTAAGCTTTATCCAGCTGAAAATGACTCTGCAAAAATAAAAAGTTTCTTGCTGGACCAGAGAACCGACCCCAGACACAGCAGAGCCAGATAAACACACCCACCACGGAGCACAGAGCAAGAACAAACAGCTGAGCACCAGTGAAAAACTCTGGTTTCCTGTTTTAGTCACAACACAGACTATCACTGGTTTTGAAGTAACTTATCATTGCCAGTAGAAGCAGCAACAAACTTTGGAGCCAGTTTAACAAGCTACAAGATGTTATGCTAAGACAAAGAATAGGCAAGTACACAGACCACACACAAGATATCCTTCAGAAAAAGGCTGGCACCCTGAAAGACAGGCAAAAAGATATTTTCATTGCTTACGTGTAAGCAGTAGGCATAGAAGTAAGAGATTGTATGACTGCCTTTGGGAACATAAATCAAGCCCATTTAATAACACTGGAACTTCACTGGACATGTCACACAGCTGAAGAGTTTGTATGTGCTTATGTAGGAAAAGGACTGGTCAAGGAAGGAGTGGTGACACTTCTGCGATAATATTGGTTACTCATTTGAAATATTAGCAACTTTCACGAACACTTCCCATTCCACAGAGATTCTGCAGCAAACCAGCACTAAGTGGCATCTGCCAGAGGCCACTAATGCACACTGAACACAGCACACACAGCTCCTTCTGACACGAGCTGCTGTGGGAAGGACAATGGCACATTGCTGTGGGGCCCTTTGGTCCCACCCATGCATGCTGCGTGTTTCACCTTCCCAACTCCAACATTTGTATGGGATTCATTGGTGACAGTGTCCTAACTCAAACAGCACATTGCATTCATCCCAAAGGAACTCCATGCAGCCATACCTCAAAAGAGAATGGATGACAGAACTAGAAGTGACTACCTGTCCTGAGAAGCTCAGCTTCGGCAAGCTGATAAAATAATATTAGTCAGTATTATTTTAATATTACTATATCATGTGAGAATACACAAGACTTTCTTTGATAGCTGTCCCCAAAGCCACATTAGAAGGAGAAAACCACATTACCGACAGAAACACCTCTATGTCAAGTGGAAAAGAGGGGAAGCTCACAGTAATAAATTAACAAAAGCTAGAAATGACAGAAGATAGCAGAATGAACACAGAAATAGTTGTATAGGTAGACTGCAAATATATTTAAAGCTCCTTTATTATCCTTACTGTAACAACCTTCACAACAATGCTATTACTCACTTTAATGTAGTAACAAAGGCAGAAGATGAATGCTGACAAACAATCTTATTTAAGTGATATGATTATTAGCCTTCAAATTAGAAATTAAAAGGACTAGGAGCCCAAACCAGCTTTTGTTCAAGAATTTTAAAATATAATTTGGGGTGCTCTAGCACGCTCAGCACAAAGAAACACCCTGGCAATGCCTGGGCACTCCCTTCTTCATGCTCCTGAAGGGAGCCTTTCCCCCCACACCTGGAAAATTACCTGAGGTGGTGCAGAATAACCTCCAGGTCCTGGCCACACCCCTCCTGCCTACTGCATAAATTAACCTGTCCTGGCCAGAACCAGGACAAGTCTATTAAAACAAAATGAGATTCCATCTGAGCATACCAAGTTGGTAATTATTAATACATAGTAAAAAGACAGATATACTATACAATCAAGTTCTTAGCATCACTTTTTATGAGGACACCATCCTGAGTGATGGTGACTATGCTGAGGACCTACGTTTCAGCACAGCACTGAACTTGCTTTCACAAGGTATTGTGATCAAGAGACAGAATAATACAAGCTCAGTCTGGTGTTACATTTATTTTAAGCCCTGAAAAGAGGGAGTCAAGAAATATTACAAAGCTGGATGTGTTCATCAAACTACTGCTAAGCTATTTACCATTATTACTGGTGACCTGTGAACAGATCAGGAATCATGACTGATCTACTGCCCAGATAAGTTTAAAAAAAGCCTGAGGAAATAGAAGAAAAAGTCCAAAGTCAGTGCTGACAGGCCTATCTGGACAGTTTGCTGAAATGAGCATAACCTAAAGATCATAATTTGCAATTCACATTGGACTGTGCCAAGAAAAAGTTTTAATTCCCTATCTCATAAATATGAAGTAATATTTTAAGCATCAAGTTTGAGGAATTCTGACATGGAGCTGAACATGCTCAATGAATTGTAGGATATAAATAAAGTGCTGTTAGGTAGGCAGCTGGAAGAATATATACCAGAGAGATTACCCTGTTAGAGGCAGCAGGACTAATTAGCTAACTGGGCACCTAACAGGGTTGTGGCAGACTCTACATCCATTTTATCTAAATGGGAAATTTTCATTGTGGATGTATCAAATTCCAACAGGGATTCATTCACACAAGTCCTATGGATAGTCTCTTTCAGAAAAGATCAGATGATTACAAATGGTTCTTTCCTGGATTAAAATCTATTAATCATTCTTTTCCATTTCTTCAGCATACTATTAGCAGTTGGATAATCAACATAATTAAATATTTTAAGAGCAGCAGCAATTAAAATCTGCTTAATCAAATGATAATATCTTAACGTGTCTATAGAATGCTAATGCATGATCCACATACCAAAACT
Source organism: Alaudala cheleensis (assembly GCA_013398995.1). Classification (NCBI taxonomy): domain Eukaryota; kingdom Metazoa; phylum Chordata; class Aves; order Passeriformes; family Alaudidae; genus Alaudala; species Alaudala cheleensis. The sequence goes on along the minus strand of VWYE01010153.1, from coordinate 680,270 downwards.
GCCTATTCATTAAAGCCATCTCCAACACATGATCCTGAGGATAGAGCCAAATTTGCAGCCCATGAAGGATGCCAGAGTGGAGCCATGAAAGCCCAAGGGAGACTGTGACCCCACCATGGGAAGCCCAGGCTGGAGCAGGCTTCTGGCAGGACCTGTGACCCTGTGGAAGAGCCAGGCTGGAGCAGCTCCTGGCAGGACCTGTGACCCTGTGGGAAATCCACACTGGAGCAGGCTTTTCCTGAAGGACTGACCCTGTGGAAGGCACCCACTCTGGAGCATTTTGGGAAAAACTGCAACCTGAGGGAAGGACTCATGTTGGAGAAGTTTGTGAAGAGCTGTCTCATATCGGAGGGACCCCACTCTGGAGCAGATAAAGAGTGTGAAGAGCAAAGAGTAGCTGAGATAAATGTGTGAAGAACTGACTGCAACTCCCATTCCTCATCATCCTGTGCCACTAAGGCAGAAATAGCAGGAGTGAGGCTGAGCCTGTGAAAAAGGGAAGGATTGGTTGAAGGTGTTTTAAGATTTGGGTTTATTTCTCACTACCCTACTCTAATTGATTTGCAGTAAGTTAATTTCCCTGAAGCGAGTGTGTTTTGCCCATGATCATAACTGGCTCATGATCTCTTTCTGTCCTTATCTCAACTTGTGAGTCTTTTGCTATGGTTTCTCTGCCCTGTCCAGTTGAGGAGAGTGATAGAGTTGCTTGGTGGGCAGCTGGCATCCAGCTATGGTCATCTCACCATAGGCCATCAATGACAGAGTAGCAGAATAAAACTTTTTTCCACTTTCCATTTAGAACTCTGTTTGCTTAAGACAGCATGGAAGTGTGCTTTGGGAAGTGGCACTATGAATCAAAAGTTATTGGCTGATCATACTTTTTCCATATGTGCTGGTTGTTAACTACTTTCAGTTGCACCAGCTTTCAAAAATGACAAAAACCTCAACTCTCCGAGCCTTGAAATAAAAATCAGTGAGAAGGCAATACTCCCAGGTGTGGGTGTAACAGTTTCTAAGAATTTAATTGCCCAGAAGAGGAAAAGGTAACCACTCAATTTATTTCTGTCTGTATCTGAATGACACTAGACTGACAGCATTCTTTATATGAAGCTCTCTAACACAAAAAAAACTGAAGAAAACTTGTGTAAAGGAAATGGTTACCCAGTTTCTCCTACATAAAACAGCGTGTTCACATTTTGGATTAGAACTGTAACCTCACTCAACAGAACAAAAACTTAAGAATAATTTTCTTCAAATGAATTCCCTCTAGACCTTAAAGCAAGCTGTTCAGCAGCTCCTACAAGTTAAGCACAACTGTATGTTGACCAGAGATCAGATTACTTTGAGTGCTTAGATTATTTCAGGTAACTGAAAAATGAGTTTTGAAGCTTTTATCTTTAACTATTAAGAGACAAAGAGAACCCGAAGACTTTGAAAAAAGAAATGTTTTTAAGAATATTATGGAAGGACTGTGGAAGTAAGCATGCCTACAAGTTGATGTTGCATACATGTGGTTCCATTAAATACAGAGAGTTCATTTACCAGATCTGTACCTGTTTATTATCCATTAATTCTCAAAAAAAAAAAAAAAAAAAAGCAGCATTGTTCCACTCAGCAGGGAGGTAAGTATCTGTCCAGTTGCCAAGAAAGCCTAAAAAAAGGGAGAGGATGAGAGGCGTAAGTCAAACCAAAACCACGTCCCGTTTGTCCTATGACTCACTGCAGATTATTTATTGAAATCTGTACTTCACATTACCCCTTTTAAAAAGGGCACACTAAGCATATTCACCCTGCACCTTCTATTTAACTTATTAAGTCAGAAATTAGAAAAAGCCCAGCTCATTATATTCTTTGTCATATTATTTTGAAGTTAATCAAGTATGGCTGTGCATCTGCTATTGAGAATAACAATTTTTAAAAAATCTATAAAAATTCTTATTTCGAAATTCAGCTACTATTACTATGCCAGGTAAGAAGTTCTGTGCAAGTTGGTTTTGTAATCCAAAACCCTGGCTGTGACATGCCAGGCACAAAAACTCTGCTAGGCCTTTCAGAGCCCAGTCAACACACACATTTTGTTGCTACAATCACCAGGTAGCAATAGATTTACCTGGTATGTGGGAGAGATCAATGTGCAATCACACATGAAAGTCAGATTTATGAGCCCTGTTTGTGCTACTCATGCACAAAGACAATAAAGTAAAACAGAAAGAGTATCACACTTCAGCAAGAACTTCAGGATGAACAGTACAAACATCAAGGTCAGCCAGTTTTATTAGTAGCAAACGACTTATTACTTTATATCAAAAGCTAAGAGCTTGCAAGTACAGCAGGATTCCATGATACATTAATCACAACAGGCATTAGAAGATACTTAGAACATACTTTCACATTCACAGTGTCACTTCAAGTCTGAGTAGTGCCCATTTTCAGGGCATATACTATGTTACATTTACAAGGTTATGTCAAAAGATGACATAAAATCCAGCCTTTTTGGTTTCAGTAAAACTCTGTCAAAAATATTTAATAATACCATACAGACCTCTCATTTTCACAATTTCTGCTGTTTATACTGTAGTCTGGGTTGTCATTCACTGCTCTAGGGTATGTGATAAAAGGCAAAGAAGGCTGTTTAAATTTTTGGTCTATAGATGCCTTGGAATTAGTTCTTGAAGCAGAGTCCTACACAAGCAAAAAGGGTTAACAATATGCACTGGCCCAAAGCCAAACAATTCCAGATACAGGTTTCCAATATTATCAAAATATTTACAATACCTTCTTTAAGCCAGAACAGTTTTTAAATATTTGCATAATCTAAAAATTTGAACCAAACCACCTTACTTAAAGGCTGAGAGACATTTTCTTTTTGCCTTGGAGCTCATTACTGTGCAGTGTTACAATAGCCATGTTAGTTCTACTCCTGTTGACTAATTAGGGCTGGGAACCTCCTCAAATATTGACACATCCTGTCCACCAAATCCACAGGACTCTGAACAAGTGCAGCAGTGGCTGAAGCAGAATCCCTCACACTCCAAGGAGCACTCAGCAAGGCAGATTCTACAACATCATTAGAGAAATTTGGATTATTCCCCTCCCCTAAGCAAGGCACCTTAAAGGGTAACACATAAAGGAGCAACATTCAAGTCTTGTGACAAACTGGACTATGGAAGCTGTGAACCAACCCCAGAAGAGAGCAGCTGTTTTACTGTCAACTCCAGCTTATTCTTCTCAACCCCAGTGAGCCAAGCAGCTACATAAAATTAATATTAAATACAGCATTCTATTCAATCACTAAGTATTCAAGAATACTTAGCTCAGTTTAGCTCAGCACAGTTCCATCATCACTCTTTTATTTCCTACTTCTTCCTTTTCATCTCCTGGGAATAGTTCATACTTACATGAAGTCAAAAATCAATAACTGGATTTAGCTGAAAAGAACAGTGTCACCTCTTGAAGTTCTGGGAATTGTGACAGAGTTTGAATTAAATCCCATGTTACAAAGGAGCTGTTAACCTCACAGACTAGTCTTAAATTCAAGAATTAGACACCTCATTCCAGGTGTCAGGCAACAAGAAAATCATTAAATCATAGTATTTTATTGAAAAGCAGAGATTCTAAGAACAAAAAAGGCTCTCATGTATTAGGTTATATGGATGTTAAAAAATATATACATATTAAGGAAAACCAAACCAAACCCCACCTTCAGTCTGCATCTACTCTTCTCCTGGCTTTATGTATGAGAAGGTGCAGTTTTTCCAGGAGCTGCTACACTAAGAAAACCAGGCACCAACTCAGAAACAGAAAGCTGCCTTTTAGCTACTTCATATTACAACACAGATTTGTACAAGCACAGGCCACTTTTGACTGGCAGCAGTGCTAAGCATTTCACCCAATTCCTGCAATAAGCACAGAATTCTCTTGGCCTGCATTTACAGGCTACCCATTCAACCCACAGTCACCTTCAGGCCCATCTGAACCACCATCAGGGAAGCACAGGACTGACATATGGACATCCTTAAGCCCACAGCTCACTCAGCTCTAGAGCAGGAAAAGGTGCCCATATGCTCCACAGACAGACCACGAGAACAAAACTTCTCATTCCTGACACTAAATCATCCAAACATGTCACCTGGTAAAAATAACAAGTTCAGTGATTTCAGATCAACATTCAAGTAGGTTGTCACAAGAAAAGAAAGCAGACATCTACCCACTAGAAAGATATCTAGGTATTTTCTGAAGGCACTGTTTAAAAACATTCACAGCCCACAATGATCTAGACCACAGCCAAAAAGCCTTTTTTTGACGATGGTATTTCAAAGGCATAAAAAGGAAAAAACTGATCCAGATTTGTAAACTACTTCCCAAAGGGAGTTTGGAGCACTTGAGCACAGAACAGTCACATCAAGGTGGCACCTGCTCACCACACTGAAGCTGTGCTGTACAGAGATCAGGGATCTCTAAAATGATGCTGCACTGTGCTCAACAGACATGCCCCTTATGCTAATATGTGCTCCTGTTTAAGCTGATTCAGTCATAATTGGCAGAGTATAACTACTATCTTTGAAGGCAAATTTCAAGTTTGACAAAATATAATTTCAGGCAGGTACAGGTATAAAACAGCCAGCACATGAGCACTGGGTCTTAATAACCTTAATAGTAAAGAATGCAATTAACAAGCCCCTCCCATCTGAAACACAGCTGGCAAACTCTTCTAGTTACTGCTCACCTTTAAGCAGAAATAAAAGTCATAATGTCATGTGTGCCTACCCTGCCCAAGAAAGCAACAAAGTGGTGCTTTCCCACTGGTCTCATCACAGACATATGAGAATGATCCTTTTGTTGCACTAAAACCAGAATGAAAACTCCATTGCTTACATAATGCAGCCTTCACTATGGCTCTTAGAATAATGCACCACTGTTGTTTTAACCTCTAAAAACAGGGGAAAGGTTTTTGACTTTAAGGAAGAGCTGAGCAGATGCTGCCATTAAATTCAAATTAGCAGAAGGGAATCTCTCACCCAGTCCCCAATATCAAGACAGAACAGTCTCGTGGCAGCGTTTTAAGTAGGAGGTCGTGGAGCACAACAGAAACACAAGTGCCTAAGCACACCCACAGCTCGTTTTTTTACCCCAGTCTGTGTCAAATGATCAAACTTGCACAAACAGGTACAGGAAACATGAGCAGTGGTACACTAGTTTTAAATTATCCTAGCTAATCTACGATTTTAATCAAGTAATCCAAGCGTTTAAAACTGCAAGACAGCGTTTAGTTTTCCAACTGTTCAGTTTACAAAGGACACCGTATGGCACTTGCGTCTTTCTGGCTTCCTTCAGTGCCCAGGCAAAAGGATGACGGCTCAGAAGACTGAATCTATCAGCTTCTGAGTCACTCCAAGCAGAGACAGCTGCGAAAAACAGATACAGCGAGCCAGGCTGACACTGTACACATCCTGTTCTTCCCTCACCAGGTAGCCTCAGCGCACATAAAGAGATGTCTGTCTCTCACACAGACGTGTCGGTCTGGGACATGAGGAGATTCTTTCCACAGGCCAAAAAAGGGAAAGTCAAGATAGAAGGCGGCAACGGCAAGACCCAAGAAGCTTGACTGAGCTCATTACCAGTACTCAGGAGGCCCTGAGCTCTTTGAAACCTCACTCTCCCCGGTAGAAACATCTCCTCCCACCAAATCAGCATCGTTACCTGCCATCATCCGGGGTGCCGGGATTTCAAAGTCGGGAGGAAAAACCCAGCTGCTCAAGTTTAGGACTCCATCCTCACCTTCTTTTTCTCCCCAAACCAAAGCCGCCACCACCAGCGAGTGGGTCACTAAACTTCCCCGAGCAGGGAGCTCTCCCCTCCTACAGGAACCGAGCCAGTGTCGTCATCCCTCGCAAGCCCCAGCCCTGCCCTTCCCCGCCTGGCGCCGTGCAAGGAGAGCTTCACCTTCCCCGCGCCTGCCGCAGCGGCAGCCCCGGAGCGCTGTGGGGTGGACGGCCCGAACCCAGCGGGGTCCCCGGGGGTCGCTCCCCGACCCCAGCGCGGGCAGCGCCGCCGGCCCGGCCGCGGCACCAGCGGCTCCCCCCGCCCGGACCCACCGCCCGCCATTGCCCAACGGTTCCGACGGGGATCCCAAACCGGCCCCCAGCTCCAGCCTCTCCCGAAGGCAGGGCCCCAGGGCGCGGAGCGGCCCTCACCTGCAGCGCCGGGACCTGCCCGTCGCCCGTGCCCGGCGGGGGTGGGGGGTGACGAGACGGCGAGAGCGCGGCGGAACCGATCCGACCCNCGGACCCGGACCCGGACCCGGACCACCCCGGGGGGCTCCGACCGCCCCCGGCCCGGGCTCACCCCGGGGCAGTGGCTGCCCGGCCGCAGCGTTAGCCAGGTATCCGAGTGCAGGAAACCGTGACAGGAGCAGCGCGGAACGTGGCAGGGCGCGGCGGGAATAGCACCGCGTCCGTGTCCCGTTTCCACTGCCGGGCACCGTGAATAAGCAGAAGTTGTTTCCCGAAGCGAAATGTGAACGAGTTGACAGATGCCGGGAAGTGGCGGGGACTTTTCCGCGCCCGGCAGCGGTGCAGGCGCTGACTGCGCTCCGCCGGCACTGCGGCACCGGGAGCGCCCGCTCCGGACCGGGCCGGGCTCGCAGCTGCCCCGGGCACGGGCTCAAGGACGGGGCCACCTCTGACATGGCACTGCTGGTTTGGCTACACCGCTCTTCCCGGAGCCTACCCGGTTCTCGCCCAGTATCAGAAGTGTTACTCTGGCCTTCGCCTATCTTTCGGATTTATTTGTTGTAGACAGAGAACTATTTAACGTTCCAAGCAGCAGTCACCACGCTGACCTTCTTTCGTCCCTGCAGTCTTTGCCTTCTCCGCCGCTAGTTTCTGCATTTCCCTCCCATCTGCCCTTCTCATCACTGCTGTGCCTCCAGCGCTGTCCCCGGGGACAGCCTGGTTTGAGGACAGCAGGAGCTCTGGATCACTGGGTAGGGCTGCAAAACAGTCTAAGAGTACTTTCCTCTTGGCCGTGTTTCTTATGCAAGTCCTCTTATAATCAGATCGACGCCAAGTCTTCCTGTACTCTTTCACTTAGTCTGTGACTCATTAACTTAAGTTTTAAGTTCAATTACATTAGTTCAGTAGGATTGTAGGACCATAGCACTGGGATAAAATTTATCTTCTGAAAGTCCTTGACTAATGGATTTGAATTAATTGCCATTAACGTTACTGTGAAATTTGGTCAGTGTAAGGGCAGGTAAGCTTCCTATGACTGAACATGATTTTTCCCTTCCCTGGTCTCCCTTTCTTCACTCTCCTGTGTTGAAAGTTAACAATTCACATATGAGAGGAGAAATCTTGTTGTTTATTGTTTCTTACACTTCTGACCAGAGCTGCACTTTAGTTTTCTACAGTCTCTCTCATTAATGTGAGATTAAGCTTTCTTTACAGCACACTACAAGGCACATATACAATCCTAAATACAGCTCTTTCTGTAAGGAATTAAGCTTCTATTTTGCCAAGAGCATTGTCAAAGCTGGAAATTCTCCGTGCCAGAACACTTAGACTTTCTTCAATCTAACATCAAAACAGTCATTCATCTCTTTGTTTGCTCAAATAATGCTCAAACTTGTTCAAAGATGGAAGAAACAGAACAGGAATTCAGCGTCAATCACAGCAGTCTCCGGTAGAACAGAGTTCATACTGTGATAAAAGGGAATTCCAGTTTGGCAGAGGACAGAACCTGCAGCCTGGGGTGTACTGACACAGAAAATCCCCAACTATTCCACACAGAGTTCATTGAATGCCACCACCTTGTGCCACAAAATCACTCCACTTTGCACAAATCCAGTGCTGATTGCATCTCTGCCACTCCCTGTGAAAACCAGGGCCCACGTTCTTATCTTAGGCCAGTTTGGGGACAATTTCTGTAAAAGGAGTAAGAAATCTATCTTCAAGTCCTGAGTCTGGTGGCACAAACCATCGGTCTTTTAACAACGAGGCAAATAGTCTTCCAATCAGCTATTCCCATGCATGGACTTTGGTAGGCTGATGTACTTGCTTATACATTATATATATATACATATATTAAAAAATTACATGTATTACATTATAATATCTGCATGGAAATAGCATACAATTTATTACTCAATTTACATATATTTTACTGTATTTCCATATATACACTTACTATACTTTTTAATATATACAATATGTAATATATACACACATATAGGTACAATAATTTTAGCCCTTGTGTCATAGTGGAAAGGCAGTGTGTTGTTTTGGGAGTCATCTTTATATGGAATTTGAACTGGTTCTGCCTGCCAAGGGAATAGAGATTGATCAGAAATGAGGAATTTGCACAACATTTTTGTACAAACAACTGGACTCGGATTTTAGTACAACCTGAGAAATAACAATTGTGTTTTCCAATGTTTCACTTAAACATCTTTATAATTCAACTAGCATCTTTATAACTGCTATGAAACATATTTATAAATACTATGAAATTATAATTTCAAAGATAAAAAAAGCAGGACTATTAGCTGGAAAAAATAAAGCTTACCAAAAGGCAATTTTTATGAACACCTTAATTTAATATTTGGAGTTTCTCAATGTGCCACTTGAAGGAATAGTATTTTTGAGCTGCTGAATATTCTTTTCTGCTTGTAAGATGTTTTCTGTCCTTTTGACACCTAAATGAAAAATGCCTGGACACCCTTGGAAGCCAGTAAGACTTATCAGAGTTTTGAAAATACATTTTTAACTGCCAAGCTTTTACCCCATTCCAAGTGCAGCATCTGAAACAATTTGGAAGCAACATTATTAGAGTCACCTTAGTGTACTTTTGGAATCAACACTATTGCTCCTCCTGTGAAGAAAGCAGAATTTGTCTGCACTGGGGTTAATGCACATGCAGGTACAGTAATTTGACTGCATTACTTATAGCAACACAGTTTAATGTCTGTATAAATATACACAGGGCTTGAGGCCACATGCACTGAATAAATACATTTATTCATTTAAAAAACTGCTTGGGGAAATACACCTCAGTGGTTAATAAAGTACTGTTTCTTTCAACTTATCAAATGTAAATTAGCTTTATGTATATCCAAAGATTAAGTTTTTCTCATAGTGAATTAAAAGAGATTAGTGGTCTAATTGTATCTACCATCAGTCATGCAAGATCCCAGCAAGATGACACTATTATGATGCCATAAATAATTTACTTATGTAGAGAATCACACTTTACCATATTAATAATTTTGATTTTAGCATTTTGATATTTTTTCCTAAGTATTAAAAAGCAGTTGTTCTCTGCACATTTTCAGTTATCTTAAAAATGTGATATCCAGTGAAAGATTACCTTAATCTTTTTCCTTAGAAGAACAGCTGACAGTCTCTGCAGCCCCACTGGTGAGCATTTGATTCAGACTGTTAGGAACAGGACAGGAAGTTTATGGGGAAAAAAAATCCTCTCATTTTAGATAAGTATCCCACGGTTATTTTTACTTTTAACACAATCTATTTTTAAATATGCTTCTTGTTTCTTCTGCTGTCCTCAGAAATTCCATGTGTCCTTTTAGGCACTGGTACTTTCCCTGTAAAGAAATTCTGTCCCTTGCCTTCCCTCAGAAGAAATTTAGTGTTTCTCAAATGCTGCCACAACATTTCAGCATTCTCTCCAAACTCCTTCTCTCTTGCTAAGAAACTCCATGTGTTATATAAGTGTAAATTTAAATCTTGAACCATATTCTGATTGGAAATGTGATGCCATTAGTGACTATATATGCCAACCAATGACAACGAATTTCAGATTATTAAATTTAATTCCACTCAATTCAATCAATTTCACATACATTATGCCCAACTTTCACTGGGAAAGAACCTTTCAAATAAAAGCCATGTTCTTGTCTGAAATATTTCTTGTTGTCTCCTGGTTTTTAATTACTGTTTCATACTATCCAAGCTTCCTATTTTACAATTGTCTATGACTACCTCAGATGTGAATGATTTGCTTTTAATAGGTAGGAAATTGGAGAATAATTAAGGCATAGAACACTTTCTGTCAATAGCAAAGGTATCTATGTGATCATCATTACTGGGAAAGTTCAAGTACAGAGAGCTTGCCTAGGCTTTGATGGCAACTTAAAAAAGGTGGAAAACAGTCTAGCCCACACAACTTCCTACAATTCAGTATAAAACAGTCAGTTTTTCCAAGATACTTATTTCTGTTCCTATTTCCTCTTAATAACTGAATTTTTAAACCAAATTGTGGCTAAAGTTAGCTTTTCCCAGCTATCCACATTTGTTTTCTGTAGAGAAGATGGGAATGAAGTTTCTGCTTTTGTTTTGTTTTGAAGAAGCCCTGCAGGTCAGCATAAATGGATACCTCTGCACCATAGGGCACAGAGTCCTTCCCACTGACCCAAAGGATGCAGTAAACTCTTGTCACAAAGCAGGCATGGAATGTCAGCTCCTTTCTGTAATTCCCATCCAAGTCAACTGAACAGCAAGTGCTTGAGTAACAGCACCAGTTTATAGTGACACTGTAAAGCCCTTCCTTTGCCACAGATAAATGGGCTCTGCCTGACATGTTCTGCTGAAGAAATGCAGGGCTATATATCTTCTGTGAAATGTCTATTGTTTAGCAGACTTTAGAGCAGGAAGTGAATCAGGAGACAGGGACATTTTAGGCAGAAGTCCTATTATAAAGCCAACAGTAATGAAGCAGCTTTACGAATAATACTGTTTCTTTTATACTAATTAAGTTCCTCAAGCCATGCACAGAAGCTATTCTCTGGGAATCTTATTAATTCCTTCCATGTCAAAGAATTAATAGGGAGAAAGGTTAGTGCCCAGGAAGCAAGCCCCACTATTCAACTCTAACAATACACTCCTTCTACACTGATGCCATTATAGCTATTCCTGTAGTTGTTTAGAGCTTGTCCATTTAATTCTTCATACAATACTGTCCTTATGCCAGGGAGCACTGGAGCATACGAAGAGCAGTATTTTAGGACTGAGACACACATTTATATATTAATTTGCCAGGCAGAGCTGATACTAGCCAAAGTCAGAACTTATGAGAACTGTTATTTCTGATTTATTTTACTCCCTGAAAGCGATAACAGTTTCTTTGTGAGAAACATTTGGGGGATGACTGGCCCAAGGCCAGTTAGTTACTCAGTTAGTTGTCTGCTCACAGTCACTCCGATTTAAGCCCTCTTAGTCAGAGCTGAAACAGGTTTTAACCTTTTGGAGAATCAGACTCCAGCAAAAAGAGCTACCTTACCTGTGAATAAGAGCATCCACATGAGGCTTGTCATCTTTTATTAAACATGTCAGCATCACTCCTGTAGTCAATTCCCCTTAACTCCTGCCTCAAGTGGGAACACATCTCCCTCATCACCTCAGTTCCAGCTCTTAGCAGAGCCTGCCCCAGGCTCTCACCAGCCTGGGCACCACCTGGTACCATTAGTCCCTATTACAGCAAGAGGTTTAGTTAAAGATGCAGATGAGAAAAGATGAAGATTTTATCTCTGAGTAAGCAATTGAAGTTTTCCTTTCCAGTTCCTCTTCCTCATAACTCGATTTTCACCTTTCAAGATCAGGCACAAACCAGCACCTCACAGCATAATATCCACATATCACCCTCCTCCCACAGAACTATTAGCTATGACTGCTTTTGTTTCCTTGGCACCCTCCAAGTCTGCAGAAAAGCTGCTTCATGCACACTCATTCCAGCTAACACAGACTCTTTCCTTACTCAAAATTCCTCCAGAGAATTTTTCAACGAGTCTTAAAAACAGATATTACGTAGCAACAGAGCTTCCTAATTTTGAGTTTCTCAAGAACATTTCACTGACGTTCACAAGGCCTCAAGTTCTGCAGAGAAAAGGAAGAATTGCTGCTCACTTACAGATTTTTTTCCTGGGGTTTGTGTTGTGGTTTTAAGCCCAGCTGGAGATGAAACACAAGCAGCACACTTAGCTCCCTCTCTTCCCCTTCCCAAACTGGTGGAGCGGGGAGGAGAATTAAGGTAGAACTTGTATGTTGAGATAAGAGTAGTTAATAATTAGAAATAAAATAAAATGCAATGATAATAGTTAGTAGTAGTAGCAGTAATACTACTAATAATAATGATAACAGGGAAAAAAATCACAAGTGATGCACAATACAACTGCTCACCACCTGCAGATCCCCCCTTTCCAAACCCAAGTCCTGTTGATTAACTCCCCCAGTTTAGAGACTGGCCATGATACTCCATGGTGTGGAATATCCTGGCCAGTTCAGGTCACCTGTGCCAGCTCCTTCTCTCTTCCTTTTGGGCACCTCCTCACTGGCAGAGCATGAGACAAGACAAAAAAATAGTCCCAGACTTAGGATAAACACAACTTAGTAAAAACCCAAAATATCAGTGAGTTATCAACACCATTCTTATTCCAAATCCAAAACACAGCATTGCAACAGCTACTGAGAAGAAATTAACTCTATCCCAGTTGAAACCAGGACAGTTTAGTAGTGATAATCAGAAACACAATCTTAGTATATTAGAATTCCATGTTATTTCAGTTTTGTTCCTTAAAACTCCATTTACATGCATAGTTTTCATATGTTAGAAGTGAAAATATAATTAGGCCTTCAGACTTCAACCTCTGCAAAAAGCGTGTCAAGAAAAGGAAATGAAGAGAAAGCAGTCTGATGTATATAATCACTAGACTATTGTTTTTAAAAAGAAAATGGCATGAGATCAGGAAGAGAGGGTCACTGTATTTGCAGTGTCTTTGTATTCTTGCTCTTTAAAGAGAACATTGCATGACTAGATTCATGTTTGGGTCAGCAAGATAAATTACTAGTAATACATTGGTTGGAGATATAACTAAATGTGGTATCAACATTTGAAATCTTAATTCCAGTTCTGAGCTTATTTACTACATAGTCAAAGATTCCTATCAGGTTTTTATTTTCCTTTTTTTTCCCCTAGTTAGCAATGTTTCAATGCTTTTGTTTTGAGGTAGTACTGATAATTTACTAGATATTTTACAAAGATGTTTCATCCTCAAGGGTTTGAAATATGCTTTCCCAATACTACACTGGGCCAGAGAGAAGGATTTGCATGTTTAGAACTGATAGGTCTGCCACAGAAACATTTTCCAAATGAAATACTTCTTTACAAATACTTTATTTAATGTATCTGCTATACACTGGGACAGAAATCTTTGAAAGCAACAGCAAGATTTCCAGTCCTGACTTTTGAAATACTGAATTCTGAGGGTCAGAGCTGACCCTTCCCAAGCCAGCAGAACACCCCTAAACAAATAAGAATATTCAGTATTAGTAATATGACAGATATTGCCATTACTATTTTGTGTTGTTAATGTCTGTGCTCTGGAGGCCCTGATGCAAGTCACTGCCTACCTGTAATAACATCAGAGCACAGAGTACCACCAACAACCTAGTTTGGAAGAAAAAGATTATTTAGATGCTATTATCAGTTTTGGGTCATTGTGAAATTACACGTAAAAGTATTCCCTGGATTCAGCAATAAATCCTAAAAACCCAGAGCTGGTTTTGCTGTCATGTTAAGCCTTCCCAGAAAGGAGTGCTACTGTTGCAATACAAGAACACAGTAACAACACATCCTCTGTCCCAGCCACTACACAAATTAATCACAAGCAGTGAGAGAAATCTTCATTTTCCTTATATCACCTGTCTGTCAAAAATATAATCATTCTACAAAATACTATTTACTACAGGCCCACAATCTCTAGGGCTGTTACTACTTCCCACTTTATCCCTAACAGGCAGTCAGGGGTAAAACTGGAAACATCTGCCCACACCATTAAAACAACACTGCTGATAATTAACACATCTGACTACACCTCCACTTAAGAGCAGCTTGCCTGTCAAGGCTCAAATATACAAACAAGACTCACAATTAGGAACCAGATCAACCCTCCACCACCATCACACCAAAAAACCCAAACAGAAAACCCCAACCCCAAAATATGAGACCTGGAATTTAGGTGAGCTTTATCACCCTGCAGTGATCACCTTGTCTTTGCCTTAAATATTTCAAGAGTCAACTAGAGGATGCTTTTGTAGAGGCCAGTGAGAAGATTCAAGTCTGATGAAGAGAGAGTCAGATTTTATTTTAGTGGAATATACAAGATTAATGAAGATTATGCTTGGAGTGACTCAGCCTACACATTTCATTCTTTACTGCAAGGATAAACCCCAGGTTCTGTGTACAGATATTGGTCAGCCCAGCCCATATCAGCCCTCCCTCCCAAACACAAGATGTTCTTTGCCTGACTGTGTTCAACTGTCCCAGAGACCAAGGTTTGCTGCCCTCTTCTAGGAGGACCTTCCAAAGCAGGTGAAGTGGTGCAGTTGCAGGTGGTCTGGTTTAGTATTCAAAAAACTAAAAGCTTCTGGGAGAATTAAACTTTACCAAAAAAGTAAAAAAAAAAAAAAAAAAGGAAGGAGGGAGTGAGAAGGAGAATAAAAACAACCAATGCACTCTACCATTTATAAATCACAACCCAGTATCTGGTGAAAGTCAAGTGGAAGCAACAGCCAATCACAGATCCCACCAGTTTATTTATATGCTCTGCTGTTATAAGACTGAAATACCCATTTTTATCTTTTGCTCCTTAGTTCTGGTAGCTGAGTTTTGCATTGTAGTTTTGGTAGCTAATCATCACAAGTGTTCTGATCTTAGCTACCAAAAATAGCTTGCCATATGCAACAATATTTTTCGTAAATAAAATATACAAAAATATACAGATATTTGACTTATATACATGCATAAATATACTGAGAAGTTCTGGTGCAAATAAAGATTTATCATCAGCTTCAAGCAATGAGATTTATCACAGTATCTGGTTGTTTTGTCTGTTTTCCACAGACATGCACTATCTCAAAATAAAAATTAATGGCTAGTGAAACAGTCAATCAATAGACCATTGAAACACTCCCTCAGTCCATAAAACTTCCTACCTTTACAGAGTTAGCAGCTCAGAACACTTGAAGAAAATAAAAACCCCCAATCCTCAGCACATAAAGACGTGCTTTTCAATTTGTTAATACTGGTTATACATAAATAATTGCATTAACTGGCAACAGTCTCAAGTATATGTACTGCTAATTTTTTCTAGCTGCTCTTCTTTTACTACAAGGATCTGGGCCATCACTGTGAAAATATTAATACTTACCACCAACCATCCTTTTATAGAATCCACAGCTCATTTATAATAGGCAGGAAGGGATAGGCTACTAGAGGAAATAAATACTATCCAGAACAGCAAGGAGTTTCTTTCAGAATGCACATTTTGAATTGCCATCTTTATAAAGAAAGTTCTTGATCATTATTGAGAATTAGTTTATATGAATGATATAAAGGTAACTGTATATACATCCACACTCTACATGTATTGCTGTAATCATTATCAGGTCAGTCTATGTCTGGTGCAGTTCCTGGGTTTGGAGTGTTTGTTTCACTTTTCAAAGGCTGTTTTGTCTTTGTTAGTATTTCCTACATCCAATGTAGCAAAACATAGGAGTCTGTTCCAAAACTTCAAGTTGTTCTTGATGTCTTCCTACCAAGAGTGCAGCTGTTTTTTGTGTCATCACTTCCAGGTGGTCAGGACAGGCTTTCCTGCATCCCTTGCACGGCCTCCTTTGACCCCCGGGGACTGGCCGGGCCGGCCCCGCAGGTCGCGGTCAGCGCCATCGCTCTGCGCCATCTCCTCATCGTACCTGGGGGTGAGAGAACACATCCAGTGCCTTCTCCTGCCACACAAACTGCAGTGGGCCCTGTACATTCCATTTCGACATTCTGTTCAGGTAGCTATCTAGAACTGGAGTTTGATAGAAGCTGTTCTACTCACTTCATGCAGGCACAGCATGACATACGGCTGTGATTCTGTGAATCTGTATTATTACATGACAGATCAGCTGAAATATTTCAGCCCCTGTTTGAAAGACACAAGTCATCTGGCAGCTTTAGGTAAACTCCTGAGTTTTAAATTCCCTATGTAGTTCTGCAGGTCTGTGGTTAAGCAGAACATCAGCTTGCTGCCAGTTTCAGTAACTCCTGAGCTATTGCTTCAAAAGGACGACTGTTAGCTGCAGTGTTAAAACTCCACTGTTGCATCACAGAGGGAGAAGGGAAACAATGAGGTGAACTAAACAGCCATGTGATCCAACAAAATACATTTGATGACATGTATTTGGCAACACTTAACCACTCACTTGATGAATGGTTCTGTAAATACCTAAATCCATTATAGCCTCAGATAACCTCAGCATATACTGACATTTCAGCTGCTAAGCAAATCCCAAGCAGGATTTGGTTATAGAGAGGTAATTGCAATTAACAAAAGATAATACTAAAAAAATTTAGAAGAAAAATCATAATATATACCTAGTTATACTGTTACATGGGTATTCATATATACCATGAGTATAATATTCATTAAATCTTAAATACAAGTGATCTGAATTAGGATTTAACTCCTTTTACTAGTATAAAGAAAAAGTATGAATTTAAGATGAGTATGAATTAGTGGATCAGCCATGTACATAAAGTGCATTCCTGACATACTGAGCAATTACACCACTAGTGTTAGAGAACATATCCAAACATTTTCCCAAAAAAGATGAGAAACTATGTCAGCAATATGGTATTCAAATCAGTGTTCTTCTGCATAAAACCAATCAATCCTAGATAAATCTTGCAGACACTCCAATATAAAAATCTCAGTTTCCTTCACTTCTCTCCTTATAATATAGATTGAGGAATTAAAAAAAAAATCTGAAATTTTTATTATTTATTTATTATTACATTCATTATTCACAGGACTCAAGGCATTATTTCTATGAACTTAGAGAAAATTTGCAGCAAGTAACTTTTAAACCAGAACCAACTATTTTAACTGTTCAAGTACCACGTATATATCAGCCTCCATACAACTGAAGTTCTGCACATGTAGAAGACAAACATTCTCTTTGCTTCTGCCCCTCAGCTCTAGCTGCTGGAAGTTCAGAAGGTGCAAGAAGGGACTTATCAGACAACATTCTCTCTGGACATGAGGCAAGGGAACTCTGCTTTCATGCACTCCCACCTCCAATGCAGCTCCAAAGAAATCAAGTGGCACTTTGTGCCCTTTTTTCACATCAGAATGAAGTTCACCTTATCTTTCTGGTCTGCATTACACATGCAAAAAAAATGAGGTGGCAGAAAAGCACTGGCCTTTATAGAAAACATTGATAAAACTTACAAGACTTCATAATTGCCCAGGACCTCTTTTGGTGGAGATTTGTTCCATTTGCAGTCAGGAATTTCCCCGTTGGGCACAGCAATGTTAAGTGTGTCATTAATCAGATTATACTTCAAGATGCGATCGTTAGCGGTGCTGGAAGTCAGAGAGGGGGAAGCATTAACCTACAAAAGGAAATAAAAAACCCCAGTCAGTTTTTGGAGTGTTCTCTAAACAGCATGTGTGATGTCTGTGTGTACCATAAGGGAAATTGAGCCTTGATGGCTCAAAGCACATCTTTCAGTTCCTCAGGCACTGGAAGGAATTCCCCACTGGGCATTTTTCTTTTTGCTTAGACAGGGAAGTACCACTCTGTCAATTGTCTGCAGGGTCAGCCTGAAGATTTCTGTTGGGATGAGATTCACCAGGGTGAATCAGACAAGACAGAATTTTTGTTTCATTTTCTGTTTACATGGTTACAAACCCTATACATTTAAATGCTTAAAATTTTCCCAGTTTACGTGAACTGCTGTCACACACAGAAATTTGTGGCTCTTCTGGGTAAACAACTTTTCTCTAAGTTCTTATCTGAGTTCTCCCTCGTTATATTGTGAGCTGGAGAGTGCTCTCTATTCAAAGCACTACATTGTATCTTGTTTTAATTAAACCTGGCATTCATTTAACATATCTGTTCCACATTCATTTTGGAGAAGTAGTATCAGAACAATAAACAGATGTTTTTTTTAATGAAGTTCACTTTGAATTAGATTGAGAAGGAAAAGGGATGGATAAAATTTATATTGAACAGATCTAAAGTTAATAAATCAAAGAGAAATTTATGTAAAAAATAAAAAAGCTTTCCAAATATCCCAATTATCCTCTGTATGCCCCTTTTGTTTCCTCTCAACACATAACATGATGCCATGACAGCATTTAAAAATTAGATTTGATGTTATGCTCCACCAAGTCAATGCCCATTTCCCAGGTACTGATCCAGTATTTCACAAGGCTGCAAACATTCAGACTGCCTCTGCAGTTGTATGGATGCACTGGATTTAGAAACCAAACCAGAAAGCCACAAACAACTGGAAACACGAAAAAAAAAATAGGAAAGAAAAGCACATGCTAGCTTGGTCATCACATGGTTTATCTCACTTTCTAATGTTTTTCTTAATCCACTTACCTGATAAAAAATATTGTTTAAAAATAGGAAAGACTACATTGAAATCTACTTAGTTTCATTCTGTGAAATGAGAAGTCAGTTTTTTCTGTATTTTATAAAACTTTACCTCAATTAGCCAGGGTTTAAGCTTGTCATCAATGATAATGTCATATCCATAACACTCAAAGCAGTGTTTGTCATTATTCATTACAGGCTGGGGAAAAAGAAAAGACAGTAACATGTATTAAAATCTACTCTTCAGTAAGTAACCCAATTATACACATTCTTTGCTAGAAATCACATGTGAAGACATTATGGATCTTCTACAACACTTTTCAGTGTTGTATCTCAAATATAAGCTTGCTAACTTGTAGGTTAAAGCTTGCCTCTTTTTTTTGAGGCTGCATGTAAATATTTCTGCACTAATGATTGCATTGATGCCAAGTATCAAGTTATGTTAATCTCCCATTATGTTTCCAGAGTGAAAATAAGTGTTTTTATGCTTTGCAAAAGTAATAACTATATTTAAAGCCTGCATGCATCAGGAGAAAACAGAAAGTTTGAAAATTTACAGCTTCATATCATTGCAAATTCTTTAAACTTTAGAAAAGCAATTCAAAGACATTCCTTTTATTCTGCTGCTGTAACTATGCAGGAATTTTAGGTCAAACAATTACAAAATACATTTTAAAATTATAATTACTCAAGATATAACCCCTATAACCCCAAAGCCAAGAGAGACCAAGAACAAGTTGTGCTTAGATGCACAACCTCTAGAGAACCAGGAGCTTTCCAGAATCTGCTAAACATTTGCAGTATGCATGGTATAATACTTTCTTCTATGTTAATCTCAATAGATCTTTTAGAGAAACCTTTGTGAAGGTTTCTATTTTCCCCATTACTAATAATGAAGCTTTTCATTTCTTCAGGGGCTGAAAGGGGGAAGGAGGAACAAGAATCTAATTATATGTGCCATTGCAAGAAGAGGAACAACAAATTTCATGCTCTATCATTCTCACCACTTTTCCTCTACCTAGGTTCTGCTAAAATTTGATTATATCCATTTTCTTCTCCCAAGTACCTTCAGATATGATTGCCAGCAGAGGCCAGGTTAAGCCATGCCTCCCCAGCTCCCACTGATCTTGGCTGCACGACCTTGGCCCTGTTTCTCCTTCTGATTCTGGTGCTCATCTGCTCCTTCTGTGACTCAGCTTATTCCCCTGGCAGAACACCAAGCCATCAATAAAGCAAGGTAGTCATTGTCAGTGCACAAGTGAGCTGATTCAGCTCTAAATGCTGCCAGGACCAACCCAAAAGAGATGACAAGACATTGTACAAGAGATGTACTTGGGACCAGGAGAGTCCTTGGCACCAGTGAGCTCCTCAGTTACCCCAGCTGACTCCCAGAGTGATACCTGCCCTGTAATGTGATCACAGAATATTACCCAAACATTAGAAAGTCACTCAAGAAGAAAACTGGCTGCTGCTGCTTTTTTCTTTTTTAATAAATTCATGATAACTCCGTGACTTGTGCATAAAAGTGGCGAAAGTATGTTATGTAACTCTGATAAACTAATAGCCTTAGGTTTCCTTTGATAAGTTGTCCTCCAGAGATTTTTTTTTCCTTTGACACATTTGTTATTGCTGGAATGACGTCACACATTTGGCAGAACTTAATACTATTCACAAGGACAGAATCAAGTCATATTAAATAGTTCACAAATCCCTCAAGCAAAGAGATTTATTCACTCCTTCAAATATCCACAGCTTCAACACACTCACCCACCCAAGATACAGTTCCCTCATCTCAAGAAATATGAAGAAATGAAGAGATAAGAGAGCTGCAGACACCAGCATCTACACCATCACTCAAAGGAGCAGAACAGAGATGTAGGGGTTTGAATGGCAAGCTCACTTCCATGGCTCTGGGAAGCCCACAGCAGGAATGCTGTGGCTGGCAGCACCCCAGGAACAGCACTCACCGCCACAGCCTTCAGGGACTGCACAATGATCCAGTGGATTTCATCAAATAATTTGTTGGTGACTTCCTTCCCACGGGTGCTCTCCAGGTACAGGCGTAAGTTGCTCACTGTCCACTTGCCTCCATGGATATGGTTGTAATCATCCTGAGGAGTTAAGGAGCTCACTCAGTCTCAGATTATGAAAGTTGTTCAGCAGGTTTTTTTCATCCCCACATGAAGTCCCCTTATACTTCCAAGTACTGCTCTAAAAACAAACCTGGCTAATTGCTCTTGCAGCTTTATGAAGATCTCAGCTTTGAACTGCCCTCTACATAAACAACTGCTTTTATTATAGCTCTAATATGCTTGTATCACACATTACAAACCAAGTAATAAATCTTAGGAGAAGAAAACAACAAGTACTTTGACAGTTTTATAGTAAAGTATGAGTTATGATTTGGAAATAGAAGTCTTAAAATGTGGAAGGAAAGAACTGAATCTTTTTCTCCTTTGGGGATAAAGAAAAAAAACAAACTAATGAGCAACAACAGAATTTCACTGAAAGTAGCAGCACTTTGTAAAGTGCAGCACTTGGAAGTGTTTGTCTGTGTTTATTTATTTAAAGTACAACTTGTCTGTTCCCTGGTATCTTCTTAATGGTGCTACTGATAACAATTACATTCAAGAACATAGTAAAACGACACCTGAATTGTTTTTTAAAGTTAATTTTTTAAAGTTATTTAGTACAAAACCCCACTAAGATTTACTGGAACTGAGCAGGGGGAACGACAACTTATGTTGTCTTTTCAGAGGTTATCAAGGCTCTGCATTATTTCTCTTTAAATGGAAAGACAAGAGCAAAGCAAGGGTTGTTCTTACTGATGGAAAGGCACATGTTTAGCCCTCAAGGAACTCTCAGGACAAATGCTTTGTCCCTTAATCAAGTGTTCTGCTCAGAGTATTTCTGAGATTTAATGATTGCATGCCTGCTAAATTACAAAACACAGAATGCATAGAGCAGAAAAAGGTTCCAGAAGAACAAATTCTGTCATCCTTTAGGATAAGGTCAGAAAAGCATCTACCTTAATACTAGGCTTTTTCCTACAGCTCCCCCATGAGTAAATTTGGAAAACTGGACTGTACAAATAAAGACCTGAAACATGGTTCTCAGGAATTGCTCCATGGAAAAAAATGTCTTGAGACCAGATTCCAGCAAGGGAACAGAGATCAAAGTTTCAGCCCTCTTTGCCCTTCAGAACAAGTACTCAAACCAAAACAGATTGCAACTGGGTAGAGCTTTACACAGTCACAGTTGTTTAATTAAAGACATTAAAACAATGTGAAAGCAGCTATGTATAAGAATTATTGTTGTTTGGTTTGTATTACACATGCATTTTTCAGCACCTCACCATAATGTTTATAAATTATTGACAGCTCAAATTAGGTACAGTCTTAGAAAACTAAAACTGTACAGTCTAAATGCCTCCAAAGTTACAGGTGCATTTAAAACAGAACAAATAGGATGGGTAGCACAGCTTTACATTAAACTTCTGTCTTTCTGTAAAACTGAACAGAAATCAGTGCTTTACAATTTATAAAAAGCTTCTCAAATACTCTAGTAATTATTCTACATTCTTAGGCTGCTACTTCTATATCCATTTCTTTTGTACTTTATTTTAAGTGACCTCATCACCACAATCACGTCTCTGATTTGGGAAAAATCTCAAAGGCCATTCTTTGTAGGCCATTCTTTAACTGGTAGAGAAGATGGAAGGGTGCATAATAACAAGGAGGCAATGTACCATGTGCCTCACATCTTCTCTGCTACTGCCAACAGCAACAGGATTTTTTCTCTGTGTTGTAAGGGACCTGCTTTCACCATAAGTAATTCTCAGCGTGCCCTGTCAAATCAAAACATGTTTGAAGCATTTCACAAATCAGCACCTGAGCAATAAAATGTTTGTAGTGCTGAAAAATGGCATATTTGGCCACTTACTCTGGTTTAGAACTACCAACATTATCATTCATGTTGTTGTTACAGCAATATCCAGACAAAACCAGTTCTGCTATGCTGCACATATCTTAAGGAACAGTAGCAGAGAAGCCACATTAAGCAAGGTTTCAATCTAAGATATATTGTATACATATCTTATGTATGAGTGCATGTGTAGAACTGCATTAATACAATCAGGAGCATGTGTGAGTTTGTGTCCATATGTATTATTTTCCATACCACTAAAATAAAGCTTCTGGCATTAGGAAGTGCAACAATGGAGTTTTAATGACTGTACCAGAGGCATGGTTTTGTAAATCACAGAACATCCGCTAGAAACACCAGAGGGACAATCATTATCAAGTCCTTCCCTGAAGGAACAAAGCTTGGGAAGTGACACTTTATGTCCATCTATGTCACCCTTGCCCCACTAACCTTCCCTCCCCACTGCTGAATTTCAGCCTACTTTGACAAAAAGAAGGGCTGTCAAAGCTCTCATGTTTCCAGACAAGTATCAGTGGTGAATTACAGGACAGAACTCTTCTGCAGGCTGAGCTCCAGCTTTGTCCATGCAAGAGGAAGCCACCAGATAGCCAGGCAGCACTTATTTATCTCAAGTTTGCAATTGCACATTCCCTTTGTTTCCCACAGAAGGAAGGCAGGGGCAAGAGGTTGGGGAAACATTGGAAGAAGCTGCAAAGTCCTGTCCTAAGTGCTTGAAATAAGAAATTAACTGCATGCCAGAGAGAGAGGGAAGCAGAGATGAGAAAGTAGATATCAAGCCACTATTATAAAGTACATATCCACAGGATCCAAGCTTATTAGATTCATTGTTCAATTCATAAATGAGCATCCTGGCTTTTAAGGAAAGACCTGCTCTCAACTACTGTGAGTCAATACTGAAAATATCACACTGTATTACAGAGCAGCAACTCATTATCTTGACTTTTGAGTTGAGGTTTTCTAAAATGTCTACATTCTAAAATGTATTTATTTGTAAGTGCAAGGTAAAGCACTTTAACTGCAAGACAATGAAGAGTGTGACAAAACCTTTTGAATACAAATTTTTGGGACAATTTAAGAAAATCAGTGTAGCTACAAAAGAGCATGTAAGAAATGAGCACACTCACCCCATGTTTCTGAATGGCAACGTTTGTAAGATGCACAAACATGTTATCCAGCTCACTGGTACTTGGTGTGTACTTCACTGTGCAAAACCGGCAAAATCCAAGCTTGTACCTTAAATGCAAAAAGTCATCAAAATGTGTTAAATCCCTACAAGAAAGAAGGAAGTGAGCACCCTAGGCTACCACTTAGAGGTTATGCTTCTTTGTGCAACATGCACAACATGATTTTGACTACACTGGATGTTATCTCTAAAACACAAAGACATGCAGCCTTACATGTAACATCTCAGCGGGCGATAGGTAGACACCAAAACATACAGACGAAGATCAAATTTCTTTCCACCAATTAGTAAGGGATTGTTGATGTAGAGTGAAATCACATAGGCTTCTTTGGAAGACTGAGACACAAACCTGAAAAACACAAACCATGTCTCACAATGTGATATTTGCAACAACACAACCCCTGAAGTCTTTTACTTCTTTAAATTCTGTAAATTTTGAGTTGACCGAAATCTTGCATCTAACATAAAGTTGTGGTGGTTAGTAATACACACTTGGCATCAGGCCTCATATACCAGAAAAAAGCTGAAAATACTGTACAGATGACCAAGATCAATTACCCATTTAAACTCACACAGTAGCTGACCAAGCCATTCAGAATGCAGTTCTACAAGCCAGCCTTTTTCCCTTGAAAAGAATTTAGAGCTTGGCAGGGTCCAGACAGCACAAAGAATGCAGTGCATTACCTTCATTATTCAAGGTCTTGTACTACTGCTTGGTGTGCAATTGCAAACCACTGTGAAAAGTTAATATAACTTTCAGATTGTGACGTTCTTCAGATTCCAAATCAAACAGGGGGGAAAATACTCAAAATTGTATTCAGCCAATCACCTGATCACAGCAAAAAAACATTAGTTGTGTGATCAAAACTTCTAGTCAGAGAAGAAGATAAAATTGCTAAACCTATTTCATCCATTTGGAAGGAGATCATCAACATGATGTGTATTATTTTGTGTTCCAAAAGGAAAATACATTTATTTCCTAGAAATGCATTCTTCCTTTGTACTAATTTAAAAAGTGATTAAATATATATTAAACAATTATTGAAATTGCTGAGGGGAAGATTTTTCTTTTACTTCCTGTTATTTTATACTATGAAGCAGAACAATTTCTTTCTGTGCAAGTTTTTGCCCAACAACACTGAAGGCAGCTTCATAAAGAATATTAATTGAACAGTTCTGTGTGCCTCCTCATGCCAAAACAAGTTGTATTATAACCTGATGGAGGAGGAAGCCAGATAACAACTGAGATTAAATGCAAACAGAACTATAAAATGACAAAGCAACAGCAATAATGGAATACTTTTCCCATGCATCAGACAATCAGCATGTTGATGCAGTTCACTTAATCACAGAAAGTACAATAAATAGGGAGATTTTAAGAACTTACGAAGATGTTTTGCTGTCTCGAGACCATTTTTTAATTTGGGAGAGTTTGTTGATTAGAAATATTCCTTTTCCTTGAGCTTTGCCACAAGGTTTCATAATCCATGTGCTGGAGGGATTCTTTCTGAATTCTTCCACAAAGAGATTATAATCAGCAGGAAGCATAAAAGTCACAGGAACAAAATCTGAATTAAGGGGGGAAAAAGGTGCACAATTAAAGACACTCTATCTGATAAAGCTATTGATACATAAAGACTGAAAAAGAAAAGTTCTGCATTTTCAGTTTTTCACTCAGGCATGATCCACCTTCATTAAGCCTCATGTGGCTTTTTAGCTCATTTACATTCTAGTTTTTACTTAAACAATTGCAAAGTCTTGTACGATGCTAACTTCATAGCAATAGATTCTAATTCATGTGAATAGATTTTCTTCTTCCATTTATATGCTGTGCAATTAGAGTAGTAAATACCATTCCAACTAAACAATTAAAATTTCTCAATTTCCTGCATCAACTTTCACCATTCTTTATCATGCTCTGGTGCAGGCAAAAATCCCCTTTGGCTGGATATTTTTTATTTCCATGTAACTACTATAATTCTTATTTATTATATCTTATTCTGAACTCCTATTATTCTTCTTTGCTCCCACACTCAGTTTAACCATGATTACTGAAACCTAAAGAAAAACATTTTTGAGATTTTGTTGTTCAACTATCTTCACTTCCATTCTTAAAGAACTGCCTTCTTACACGGATGAAGTGTTTCCATTTCACTTTTCCAAGATGTAATTCAACTCCACCTATCCCAGTCTGTCTCACTTCAATGCTTTCTGACCTCCAAACCAGCTCTGCTTTCCTCATTCCTGATCTATTTCTGGTTTAGTTTTGGGCTTTGGGTTTCTTGGGTATTTTTATTTTGTCTGGTTTGCTTTTTATTTTATTTTCTAGCAGTCATTATTAGTTCCCCAACTTCTCCCAAATTTCTCCTCTGAAGTGTTTGTTCATTCAGTTCTGTTTAGAGTCTTTCTACAAAAAGTTTTAGGTTTTGCTCCAGTGTAAGATTTTCACATAATAGTTTTTCACTTTTGAAATAAAGAAACTGCAACCCTCTCTCAAATGAAGTAGCAGAGCCCTTTGGTTTCACGACTAACCTAATTGCAAAGTACCTTAAACCCACAATTTTCCCTCTCCAAAATTATTTTTGAGAAACCCCAAATGAATCAAACCCAGAACAGGAACAGAGCACTTCAAGGTAGCCACTTTAATGTCATAATACTCCAGAGGCTCAGTGCTTCATGGACAAAAAAGCTGGTTTGATTCCAGTTATTGACTCCCTAAGAAAAAAGCTGAAATGCTGATAACAGGAACAACATACCCAAATAAATATATTTCCCATTTTCATCCTTTTCTGCAAGAGGACTTCCTTCTTTCTCAAGTTCTTTTCTGTATCTCTTGATATTCTTTACCATCAAATCTTTTCTGGTCAGTTCATAGTGGTTTGGGAAGTGATTGACAATTTGGTCATCAGAGAGGCGGTAACCGGTCTCCACACTGAACACGTTTCTGATTGTCTGGACACTCATCCTGAAACCAAAGACAGACATGATTTCTCTCAAGTAACACACTTCAAGATGACAAATTAGAGATCTTTTTGCTCCAATTTCTTCCTCTTTTCTCTCTGTCATTTCTCTTTAATATTTTGCTGCAGCGACAATCCAATGTATCCTGAAGTTCTACTAACAAAGCAAATGAAATCCTGCTGAAGGTTTAATCAGTCCCTCTACCACCACTACTGAAACTGGTGCAGGAAGTGAGGACAGAAAGGTGGCAAATGGGTCCTTACTGGGACCTCATTGTTGTTAGGTCAATCCCCCGCAGGGCCTAAAAATTACTGAAGTGCACTGAAATACTACAGAATCCTCTTTCTAAATCTGTCACTTCACACTCTTGAAACTCACCTTTCCTCTTCAAAAAAACATCAAATCCAACCTCCTACTGACTGCCTGGCTACTTGGATTACAAGGAAATTCAATCTTATGACTTGAAAACTGGTTAAGAGATCTTGCTAAAAACACCTGTGGTGTTTAGTTATATACCAGATGAAAGTGCTGCAGTGACACAGTCATCAAACCAGTTTTCAACTACAATTTTCATGGAAGAGCGGGGACACAGGTGCAAAGAATTCTCCATATTAGACGTCTCAATGTGAAAATTTAAGAATATTTCCTGAATGCCACCAATCTGCTACATTATCATTTCAGGAAGAAAAAAAGCATAACCCAAAACAATGCAACCAGTCACACAGCAATTTCCATGAGTGTTTCCCCACTCTCCCAACTGCATTCCAAAAGCATGAGCAGATTACTAGATTCCTGCCCATTTAAATAAGTGGTTCACAAAGGGTACATTTGGCTGCACAAACTGCCATTCTGATGTATTTGAAAGGAACATCATAAATTGGTTTATTTAAAGAGCACTGTTTCTGCCAGTTTAATAGATTACTGCATTCTAGGACAGCATTTCATGGTCTTGTATTAGACAAACACCAAATGAGAAGATTATTTACACTCTTCCTTTTACCACAATCTTGATCTAATTTCATATTCACTCTCAGTATTGAAATGTTGAATAATTAGCCTGAATATAAATCATTATCATGAAGAGAAGGAAAGTACAGTTTAGTACAGAAGTTTGGCTCTGGTAACAGGGCAAGCCTCCATAACATCGATAAAAGAAACTGGTAAATGTAGTGTACTTACCAATAAAAATTCCAGTCTTCATTTTCTGCTACCTGAATCCATCCTCTTTTTTCAAAGTTGTTTATTAGAACAGATTTTTCTATGTCAGTTACCCACTTGACTTTCCCTGCCATTATCCTAAAGCAGAATCAACCTGTTCATACAGAAAAGTTTAAAGTTGAAAATAGGGGAGGATACATGGAAGTAAAATCAGAAGCAAAGGGGCACCTAGAAAACACTTTCACCTAAGTATATTAGTTTAAAACCCAAGGAAAATAACATCTATGCTCAGACTGAAACCATGCATTTCTCAGCTGGACAACTGCACACAAGGACACTGGTTACAGGGACTATTGTCACCCCCTACCTTTAGGCTCTTAAATGCTGCTGACAGAATCCCCCATTCTACACTGGGCAATGTTTAAAGAATCAAGAGTGGAGCACAGACACTGTATTGTTTCTAACTTATGAACATATATTTTTGCTGTGTTTTGAAGCAGGAAAGTTCATCTGGACCCCGTGGTGCCTGTAGAATTAAAACCCGTAATTCCAAGAGAAATCCCTTCCATGCTCTATCAACATTTGCAGTACCTCAGGGGAGGGAACTTCAGTTACTGACCTTGCAACTGATATAATTAGACCCTTACAGGAGGACTTCCCCAAACGTCAGGTTGTTAGAAGACTGCTTACAAGCTGCATTTCAGCTCCTGACACCAGATGTCACTTTCTACATTACAAGAGCTCTCTCACCAGGTCAGCCTTTGTTAGGATCACTCGACCATTCTGGCAGGAAGGGACCTCAGCAAGTCCCTTGGCCCAGCCTCCTGCTCAGTGCAGGAGGTCTGAAGAGTTTGCTCAGAGCTTGACTCATTTATGTTTTGAAAAGCTCTGAAGACACAGACAGCACAGCTTCTCTGAGCATCCCATCCCACGACCTCGCTGACCTAATTGGGGTGGGGGCTGGTTCTCCCCATATTTTAATTATTTCCCGTACATTTGCTATTATTACTTACATTACTTTCCCAAGAACAAAATTCACTGTGCAAGGGAGTGGGAGAGAGATGGGTTCTCACACACCCAAAAGCAACACCATCTACTGCCCATTCCACACACAATCTTCCATTGAAAAGTAAATTAAAAGCTAAAATCACCTTTATGAAATGTAGTAATGTAATTAACGAATGTTAATTCAATTTAATGGTAATGCAATTTCTGCAACTAACATGCTGGACTGGAATTCAAGGGGTCTTCACTTTCCAGGACTAGATGTACATTTGCCACCAAGCCCTACTGTTTCTTTTGGGGAGGTATAACCCATATAATCCCACACAGACTACTTATCCTGTCAAATCCTACAAGGCAGAAATGCTTACTAATAAACTTCAATTTCAGAATGTTTAGGACACATGTATTTTTATTCATGTAGGTAAAGCAGTCTGAAATCAAGCTTAGATAGAGAAGAGCATACAAAGGCTCAGGATCTGTCTTCCTGTGCGTGCTTTTATGCAACCCCCCCGTTCTGCAAGGTCATGATCTTTCTCTGGGCCTTCCAGATATAACCAGAACAAAAGTAAATGAAACAATTAATTTATTTGTATTGAAGTTTGTATGACTCACCATCAGTGACTCACTAATACCACACACCACCTTGTTGTGGTTTTAAAAGTTCAGGGATTAGTCTGCTTGCAATACAATTGTCCCTTCAAAAGAAAATGCATTAAAGGCTACAATGGTATTAACCAACCACAACGTAAACTTTTCAAAAGGTTTTAAACCAATGTTCTTCACATCTCCAAGCTACCCCATGAGGTTCACCAAATTTCAAACATTTACATTATACCTGTTTCTCTGACTCCTTGATCAATTCACACACAGGAAAGTGAGCTAAAATTAAGCCGGAGCTAAACACTGGAGACAGGTTCTACCAGAAAGCAAAAGAAAAATTACAAGAGTGCAATTCTTTTCCTGTTTTGGCAACTGTTTTGTGCCTCAGAGATCCCTCCTGCTACAGAAGGATTGGAAGCATAGTAATACAACAGCATACTGAAAATTCCTCCTTGGCTTCTGCAGAATTTGACCTATCTCAGATGATTAAGTGGCCTGTAAACAAAATCTTCTAATTTTGTATAAATTGATTACCAAAACCCACAAGCAAAGACGCACCAAAACAGCCAGAATTTTAATATGATGTAAGTTACTAGAGGAATCCTCTAATCTTCAAATAGGTATTCTAGATAACCCAATGAGATTCCACAAGATAGCAACACATTCAAACTTCTGGTCAGCTGAGATTGCTAGATTCACAAAACATCAAAGAAGAGCTGCATAACACAGCCATGGCCTGCATATTTGTAGTAAGTCAAATCCTCCACAAAACACCAGAGCTCCTACTCAAGAGACAGTAGGTATGTGACAGGGGCACAGCAGGCCTGCCACTTCTCCAAAACACTGCTTTTCCTGCCCCGACAGCTCCCAGGGGCAGCAAGGAAGCCTGGCAGCATCCTAACCCGCGGGTGAGACCTCTTGCAGCACAAACTGATGAACGGAGATCCAAAAGCAGCCTGGTTGGCATCACCGCCGCTGTAAGAAGGCAGTGGTGCTGATGGCAGACTTTTTGCACCTCAAAATATGTGTCAAGCTGTGCCTCCTTCCCCCAGCTGAGCAACCTCTACTCCCTTCTAACAGTACACAATGCAACTACGCTTCACTATTAAATTTACTACTGGAAAATCCAGTTTGGCTGTGCCATCAGAGCAGGCCAGGAGGGCCTGCTGCGAGATTCCCGAAGTGTTAGGGAGGAGAAGGAGCCCAAGACTGAAAGAGACACATGGCTGTGTGTGCGGGGGGTGTTTGGGGTGATGGAGGGGGGTGTGTTTCTATGTGTGGAGTGGTGATTCTTTGTG
>VWYE01010153.1:629629-646325 GCA_013398995.1 Alaudala cheleensis | reverse complement strand
GGGGGGCGCGGGGAGCCCCCTCTGCGGACGCTGCCGTGTGCCCGCGACGCAGCGGGGACTGCGGGCCGAGGTGAGCGGCGGGGTCCCGGCGGGACACAGGCGGCGCCGTTCCGCGGGGGGAGCGGGGGGAAGCCGGCCGGGCTCTCCGGGCAGAGCCGGGCTGCGCTCCCGGGGCGCTGCGGAGCGCCGAGGGCTGCTGGCGGTGCCGGGACCCGCCGCCTCACCTGCGCGCCCGGCCCCGCGGCGTGTCCCGGGACGTTCCTCGGGCAGCACCTCCGCCGGCGCCGAAGCATCTTCGGCTTCGGGAGGCGGGATCGATGTCCGTAACAAACGCGGCGGGCGGGGGAGGACGCCGTGCCCGCGGACGGGGAGAGTCCGGCCCCGGCTGCTCAGCCCTGGCAGGGACCTGTGCCCCTCCGAAGGATGCTGCGGGCACCCGTGCGCTTTGTACACAACTACGGTGTTCTAAGCAAATGAGGAGCGGAGTGCGTGTACTTTCACTCTTAGCAAAGCAGGAAATAAGCCCTCAAAATAAGTCCAAGATATGTAGCAAAATATGCCAGAGTTAAACATATTTTAAAATCCCTGAATAACTCGTTTACTGTATCTGGTACTATGCTAACAGCATAGATGGATACAAAAATCTGTACTGCAGCGTATACCCAGTAATGTTTAAGTCATTTCACAAGGAGTGATTTCATCAGCGTGGTGAGTTCTGTGATTAAACAGATTTCGAGGTGTTTAAGTGAAAAGTATTAGCCTGAGATGGCTTCTCAAGGCCATAGCAGAAAGACAGGCACGTGTATAACAGGAAGACAGAATAGACTTCCATTGTCGCTTTCTGTCACAGGTACATGGACCAAGTTATTTTGAATTCAAGTATTTTGGACACGTTAATTTTTTTTCATTTAATGAATGTAAACTGAATAGGAACTGAGTATAATGAAGAAGAAACTCTGTGTTTATGCAAAGTGTTTGATACCTTTTGATGTAAAAATGTTACTTCTACAGAGACACAATCTCTCTGAATGAAGAAATTTTAACAAAATTGCCTACTCCTCCTGTTTGGTAGGTGTATGTGGTAGTTCTTTTTAATGATTTCTGTATCAATAGGCCACCGATCATAAGACCATTTAGAGCAGACTAAAAAAAATGGAATGCACTCAGCTTCTGCAGGGTAGCAGCCTGCTGGGCAAAGCAAGAGCTGGTGGGAGTAGAATAGGAACTGTGAGCTTGAGCCAGTACAGGAACTCTAAGTAAAACTGCAAGCAGCATGGCATTTTAATTGTCTGTACTGATGTTCAGAGCAAGGACAGCATCAATAGTGAGGTAAATTTGAGTTCTTTGCCTCACAGTCACACTGCTTGTGCATATCAACAGTTTCTCTCACCTTCCCAATGTGGTGGCAGTAACTGGGATTCCAGAGGCACCTGTAGAAGATGCCACCAAAGGTCATAGAAAATGATGAGTTTTCTGACCACAAGTCCAATGAAGTGTCCCTAAATGGGACAGGCTGGAGGTGCAAGGTGGCAGTGTGGGTGCTGTGCTGTGCAGTGCTCAGGGAAAATGCAGCCCATAGCTCCCAGATGTGCCAGCCTTTTAATATTATGAATTATCAGATTTAAATGAAAAATGTTATTTGGTCCATTGAAGCTCAGCATCTGCCTCAGTATTTTTATAGGTTATGACCTTAGTGACCAGCATCCTTGAATTCACATTTAATATCAAGGCATGAATCCCATAATCTGCCTGCTGAGGATGCCAGCAGGTTCACTGCAGGTTCTTCACTCTCCATGTGGATGGGGTGGTTGAATGAGGTCTCTAATGTAAATCAGATTTTAATTTTTAATTTGATTGAACACATCTTAAGAATGTCTTTTACCATGTAACTGTATTAATAATTATGGGGATTGTAATTTTTTTTTTAAACACCAATAACAACTTTTCTATCTGCATCATTTATTTTAGGAGCTTTCAAAAATATAAAAATTGAAACCACAAAATTTTGGAATAAATGTGAACAAAGAAATATTTTTCCATTCATAGTTACTGAATCATATATATTGTCATACTTACTTCCAATAACTTGGCCATGCAATTCAATAATCAACTTTAAGCAAGTTCTTATTTATTATATAAGAATCTTGACCTTTTGGTGAGACAGAGAAGTACAAAGGGCAGAAGATGTTTTGAACAGGAAATGTAAATGTTAGAGCAGAATCTGACTCAATCTAAACCTTAACTCCTTACAAACAAGTAGAGCAAAGGCGATATCCCTGAGGTAGGTGGTGCTGTCACAAAAAAAAAAACCACCCCAGAACAGAGCCTGGCAGAATGTGTGTGTGGTTTTGGGTTTTTAAAATAGAAATAGTTCCACTGTGGTATCAATATATTCTGCTCTTCAATGTTCTTAGTTCTTCCCATGAAAGAACTGAATGTGTTCATTATGATAAAAGCAGACACCCCTTCTTTCTTTTTCAGTTTAGAAGCCATTGAAATAGATTTATGAGCACTGAAGGAATCCCTAGACTGTTTAAGGAAAATGATATTTTACAAGTTTATAAAATGATGGCTTTTTAATGCAGACATAACTGTGCTATCTACTTTAAGGTGGAAATCTCTTGTTCTCTACACTCACAGTCTCTGTCACAGTTAGGTCTGGTGCTCTCTGAGTGCTCTAACAGACAGCATGGAAATGCTGATGATACATAAAAATTTGAGATTTGTGAAGTCTTGACTCAATCAGAGCCCCTTAAACACTTTCAGTAGAGACTGAAATACAAAGTATCTGTATGAGCTCTTGGCTGTAAAAGGTTTCCTCCATTTATGCTCTTCTTTTGCTACTGAAGTTACAGAACTTACTTAAGGAACACATTTTTTGTGCTTAAATGTAATCAAAATGCTTAATTCCTCTTCTGTCTTGAGGTGAGAAAACCTCGGTCTCATTTCCAGGGAAGGCATGTTGTCATACTAATTTACTGAGCAGAAAAACAGAAATGAAGTAAAATGTAAGAGGTACAGTGTGTATTTTTTAAACTTACAAAGTGTCCCTTAATAGCTGTTTGAGGCAATATTAAGAAGTGTTTTGTGTAAACAGTCTCCAAGGTCATTGATGTTAAGCTGACTGAGAACATGGTAAGAGACAAAGAAATAATTTATCTTTGCTCCTTGACCTGATACTTATTTAAGAGTTCACACAGCAACCTGGGTTAACTAAGCTGCTCAAAATGAGTAATGATGACTTAACGTCTCATCTTTCCAAGAGAAACTGAGGTTTCTGATTCTTGCCCTGAAGTATTTTGTCATGAGCTGTAGTGGTTCCAAAGGCAGGTGTCCCTGTGAGGGAAGGGGCAGGGATCTCCTGGTGCCCATGGGCTGGGTGCTGCCCATGGCTCACAGCATCTGACCTTCAGAGCCAGAAATTGAGGGCAACTGCTGCTCATTGACAGAGGTCATAGGAGAGCCTAAAGTAAACAAAAGAACAAACAAACAAACAAAAAAAAAAAGGCCTGAGATTTTAAAGTGTATATTCCTGCATGCCAAAATATTCCTCTTTCTCTGAAACCTTAACTAGCTCTTAATCTTTGGTCATTGTGTCAAAGACTTGTCCTTGTAAAATAGCACAGAGATTTGTGCTTGCAGCACTGAGGATGATGTCATGTTTTGAAAGAGGTGGCTATGGATTGAAGATATATATGCAAACAACCAAGCCTCTATTTGTTTTTCATTTAAATTTAGTTTGCATGGGCAGCTGGTAGAATCTGAAGCAGTTTGAGACAGGCTTTGAGACTGTGGGGGAAAGGATGAGGGTCCTGTCTGTCAATCCATATTTATGTAGGCAGGCTCTGGGAATTTTTAGCCTGAACACTGGAATTGGATTATCAATAATCTAATTGGTTTTCTGTTTTCATAACTAGTTTTAAAAATAGTAAATAATATATTGTTATTATTTATAGCTTTACTGTGTCACATCTGCATAAAATACGTGAGATTGTATGTGTAAGACAAAGTGCACATAAACTGAATTGATAAGTTGTAAAATACATAAGGATAATATATAAACTGTAATTAATGCATTTGGTGCATTGTACTAAAGAATCGTTGTGCCTGTCTTAAAATCTGTTAACACAGCAAATCTAATTGAACTGACTACAAGTAAATTTCAGATCCTTTTGTTTTCCCCAGCTCACCTGCTGGCTTACCTGGTTTAGCAATGTTCCTTTTTCAAGAATATTTTCTGTTCTTTTTTGCTAGATTAAAAAACACCCTCACAAATCAAACTAACCTGACTGTGCAAAGGAAAGACATCGTCAACAAAGTCTTTCTACTGATGATTATTCAATCAGTCTTGTGTTCATAAATTGCCATAATTTTCTTCATATAATAAGGCATTTGGAGAGCTGTTTTTTAAAATTTGGATCTAGGCCTCTTTTCATCAGACATGAAGTGTGTATTTGACTTGAAATACATTATTTATTCTGCTGAAGGCAGTTCACCATTGAAACTAAGCTTTAAGCATGCTCAGTCAAGGGAAGCTTGAGCATTTTTGCTCTGGTTGCTTGTTTGGAAATGATCTCTGTTGCTGGCATGGGGTCACGCCAACGCATCCTCAGAGGTGTTGTGAGGTGGTCACTTACTGTCTGAATCACAAGCAGTTACTCACAAACACATACAGCCCTTTGGTTTCTGTAAACCAAAATCAGTTTGCCTTTTCTTCCTGTATAAATGAGAGAAAGAAAGGAAGGGTGAGGTGGGTGGTAGAAGATTAACACATCCTGCTGTGGAGCGTCATATATGCTCCTCTTGATCAGCTCTGCACAGATCCAAACCTGAGGAACAGAACAGGTCCATATTAATGTAGCTTTTGTGTGCATTTCTATACTACACCTGTAAAACCAGATTTTTAAAATGGTGACAGAAATCAGTAAATGCCCTCAAGACAGGTAATTCTCAAGAAGATAATTGCTAAGCTTTGCTCTGAAATTAAATTAGACCCACCCAGTACACCTTCTAGACAGTGACCCTCACAGACCACGTTTGCCTCAGTACTGCCCATCCTGTAGAATACATTTGATCACCCCTCCTTGCTGGATGGGTCTTGCATTGGGACAGCTTGGTGGGCAAAGCCAACACACCAGGCTGCAGCAGAGCTGTGCAGACCATGACCCAACAACTCTTTTTTAGCCTGTGGGAGGAAGGTATTATCGTGGTAACAGGTGTGAGGTAGCATATGCTGCACTTTGGGCTTTTGTTGTGGTATTGTATGGTTTGTTTACATGTCTGAGTTCTGTACTGTGTTGACTTATTATAGAACTTTTTCAGGACACAGTTTTCATCTCACACAGATATAGACATTTCCGTTGTGTGGCCCCGTGAATGTGAAACTAGCACTGAGTCTAGAAATGAAGAAGAAGAAAAAAAGAGAAAAAGAAAATACCTTTTTTTAGGGTTTTTTTCCCTCACTATATCATTGTGAAAGCTAAAAATAATAATACATGTGCAGGAGACAGCTGACCTTTTATGCTTGGTCTCAGTACATTTTGTCCACTCTAGCACTTGTTTTACTTGATAACTTTTAACAACTTTCTGAACTGTGAAGAAACACAATTAATGCATTTCCATTGGACAGGGGTGCACTTGTGGGAATGTGATCAGCCCTTGGCCACCACTACTAGACCAGTAGCCCACTGGTCTAGATGTTGGCCTGGGAAATGGAAGATCCAGTATCTGCTCCAGTGAATATGGATTGATTTAATGTGATACAGCTTCACTCCAGTGTGTGTATGAAGCCTTGGCACCTGATTCAGAGCTACAAAGTCCTTGGGATGACTGAGTGTCTGAAAATCAGGTATGGTGCTGGAATGTATAGAGTTCCTCTATGGACATCACCCTTTTTTTTCCTGATTTTTTTTTTTTTGATGGAAGAGAGACACACAGAGCAACACATAAAGGAAGCATTTAAAATGGGACAGGGCATCTTTTGAAGCAAATATAGCACCTAAAACTACAGTCTCTTAAAAAAAATGACTGTGGTATTTCCCTCAGAAAGAGGGTTGGGTCACACAACTCCCCTCAAAACTGGTGCAATAAAATTCAGAAGACCTGATCCCAGCTTCTCTTTGTCACTGCTAAACTACACAGCTTTTTAGAAGTCTGGAATATATTTCAAATCCTAGATTCTAAACATCTTTGTAAGTAGAGCAGAAATGCTACAAACAGAAGGACAAAATCGAGAAGATAAAACTACAAACTGTGTAACACATCTGCCAGCTGTCACTAGTCTTTAACATGCTTTTCTCCAGCCACACTAAACACCACTGAGAGGATCCTACTTCTGTAAACCAAGTATATTTTCATTTATTTAGTATCACATTTTTGTGAGTTTGCTTATGCAGTAATTTATACACGTTAGTTATGAATAATTTTGCTTTATGGAAAATGTCAACTTCATCAGAATATTGAAAGAAGATCACAAGGACCCTAACCTCATCCCAAGTGTAAAATCTAAAGTTTTTACAAGACTGCAAGCAATGCAGCAAACCAAATTCATGCCAAGCAGCTTTATGACATTACCTTTTGATGGGTTTAGTTTAATTTCTGAGAGTATTTTATTTGAGTTTTATTCATTTTTTCCTGCTGAGAGTGCATTTAAAATGAGAAAGAGACCCAGCCAGCAGAACTCCCCTTTGTTGCTGTCTGGCATCACTCCATCAACAAAAGGGATCAGAATGATGAGGCCAGGAAGCAAAGAAAGCATGAACAAGCTGGCCAAAACCAATGTGAGATAAGACCAGAGCATCTCCAGAAGGTTGTAATTAAGTTCCTCATCAGGCAGAGCCTTCCACTGCAGCAAATGTCCAAGGATGTGTGTAGTTTGGAATAATACTCATTCACAGCTCTGATGTTGTTTCCCTTGATAAACGAAATAAAACAAACCCGATGACTACAAAAACATCAGCTCTGCTCTCCAAACACTGCTCTCTGTGTTACACAAATGTTTGCAGTATTAGACACAAGCCACATGTGCTGAAAGCTGTTAAATTTTGCTATTGATTTTGTGGAACTAGTTGTGAATAACTTTCCCATTGTACAAGCAGGCAGCTCCACTGATTTTACTGGTTCCTACTGTCTGCTCCTGCATGTGGAAAGCTATTAATGGGTTTAAATCTTTATCATATTCCATTTCTATGGTGAGTTGCTTGTGATTTCCGTGGTGGTAGCCTCCAGCTGAAGAAAAAGTGTAAACTTGGACCTGAACTAGACTTAGGGAAACCTGTCCATATTTGTTTCAGGTATTTTGCTGCCTGGGGATCTCTGTTGGTTAGAGTGATTTAATGCCAGACAGGTTGTTGCAAAGAATGTAGGAAAGCACCTTGTACTAAGTGAAACTACTGAGAAACTAAACTTGTCTACACTAGTTACATTTATTGAGATTTTCCAGTTTCTTGGTTGTTTTGAGCCAATATAAAGTAGCAGCCATCTAAATGCTTCATGTTTGAATTGCTGGACATCTGCTGGGTCATTGAAACTTTCCTTTGACTACTCTTAAAATAGTTATCTTAGAAACACTCATGTTCTGACTGGAGAGGTAAAAAGAGTAACTTCAAGAGCACTTTGAACAATTTCCATCAAAACTGAAAAGACCTTGCGTAACACGAAGCCCTGAGGTTGTCTTTCATGACTTGTTGCAGAGGAAGATGTCTCACATCAGGAGAGCCCCCAGACACTTTGTCCTCTCCAGCTACCCCAGTGGAGCACCAGAAGAGGAATCCTACAGTAACCTCCAGACAATTCCAGACACCACAGAGCAAATGGAGTTTGATATCAGGTATCACACTGCATTAATACTCCTTCTGTCCCCCCCAAGTATAAAGTGCCAGACTTTCCAGAAAACTGCTAAGCTGAGTAATCAGTGCCTAGTACTGGAAATGGAATAGATGCAAGTGTAGATAACCTGTAGTGCTTAACACTGACTGTGCAAGATTATGCTGCATTAAATGTCTGTAAGTTTTTATCTTGGACAGTGCCACAGATATGGCTCTTTATTAGAGACCCACCTGTCACAGCAAGCAGCTGAAGAAGCCATTTTTACATAATTCTCCAGGCGCCACTTATAACAAACTGGTAGTGTTGCATTGGGTTTTTCTTAATCCCATACATACTTTTTTTCCAGGACAAGAGTCAGGGGTTGCCTTTCTCCCCATCTGTGAAAATTCCTGTCTGTTATTTTTCTGGCCTTTTTTGTTGGTGGACTGACCAAACCAAGCCCAAGGGTTTTTTTCAGCAGACTCTAGATGTGGTATTTTAAGCCTACTTACAGATCTGAGATCTGTTCAGCAGATCTCATAAACACATCTCAGCAGAAATGCAAATTAAAATAAAAATGTATATTCATATTATTTGTCTACCAGAATAAAAACATGTCTAATAAAAGCTAAATCTAACTGGAAATTTTCATCAGGAAAGCATAACTAGTTTTTAGCACCAACATGTGCCACAGATGTTATTCAAGTTTCTGTATATCCCAGGACCTCCCTAAAAACCTTAAGGATTTGGTCAGTTTGTACCTGGGCACCACTCAGTAGCTGGAGACACACACTGCACAGTGGAACTCATTGGAGTAAATCTGTTGGATTACAAAGCCAACATTTTTGTAAGATGAAATATTTTGAAAGGCTTGAAGTGAAGGCAGTTTCAATATTTTGACCTGGGAGGGAAGGGAGTGGGACAATCAAAAACCCTAAACCAGAATCCCATTGTCTTGTATAAAGAAATTAAACACCTAAAAAATCAACATGTTTTTTCAAAAGTACCAAATATGCAGCTTCTTATGAAAACATCAGTATACTTCATGTAGGGGCATAAAATACTTAATCACTAAACCCATAAATAACAGGAAACAAACCTCCTGTAACATTTCACTTTTACATGCCCAGTTTAACCCAGCTGTTGGGGGAATACCAGTACCTGACACTTGCAGAGTGCTTTTAAAGAATTGCTGTTGCAGGGCTCTCCTCTAACGTGCACATCCTGACTGCCTTGCAGCTCAGCGATTCAGATTGGCCATCAGCTGGCCCTGATTGGGGACGAATTTAACAGGAGGTACCACAGGACATTAGAAGAAACACTGCTTCACCTGGCACGAGTGTAAGTTACCTGATTGGCAGATCCTTTTCAAAATCATGTTACACAAACAAGAATGTTTCTGTACACAAAATAAAAAATTTATTGCTACTACTGCTGCCTCATACAAAACACAGAAAACCAAAGCAGCTTGTTATACTAGGAAAGGCTAATAATGTAAAGTGTAAATGTTTCCACAGACTCTAGCCAATTAAAGTCAAAAGACTTAAATAGTGTCTTGCTATTTCAAATTCCTCAGGGGAACAGTAACTTTAGACACAATTTTAAGCACAACTGAGTGATGAGAGACCTGCAGCCCAGTGTGGCATTAACATGTTACTGCATGTGCACTAACTTACCCATGCACACAGAAGAAAACATGGCTGAACTAGTTTGCCTTTT
The DNA here is from genome assembly GCA_013398995.1 of Alaudala cheleensis. NCBI lineage: Eukaryota > Metazoa > Chordata > Aves > Passeriformes > Alaudidae > Alaudala > Alaudala cheleensis. Next base: position 636,800 of record VWYE01010153.1, on the reverse strand, counting down.
ATCTGCTGTGAGCTGAAGGGTTGTCCTGCCTAGTTATTAACTGAGAAGAAGTGTCCTAACATGAGATACTCAGCTGTGTCTGAAGCCTCAGGTACTTTATTTTCTCCTTGCTTCTGGGAGGGGATGGTCACTCATTGCAGACCTACCAGAATGCAATTCAATTACAGCTGTGTAACACATAAATATATCTGTATATAACAAATATATACGCCTTTGACCTCAGCAAAGCTGGATTCACACTCCACAGAGAGCCTGTGGCATTGCTGTGTCAGTCTTGTATTGCTGTCCCGATTCTTCAGCCATAAACATCTCTCATTGGGTTCTGCTCTTCTAGGTTTGAAACAACCACAAAGACTGTCACTTAATCACTTAGTTCTGAAACGAAATTATCTTTAGATAAGGCCTTTTTTCTTTTCAAAGGGTCTTCTTCCTAAATATTTAGAGAAATAGACACGTACACATATACTTCTAGGAAGGAATATACTAACGATTTTTGTTTGGGTTTTGTTTTGGTTGGTTGTTTTTTGTTTCCTAAACATTGGTATTTTATTTGCCACTTTTTAGAATAAAATTTCTATCCTCATGCTTTTGTTGTTTAAATCATCAGGGTTGCTGTCAGTGTTTTCCAGACATGGAATGTTATTAAAAGTGTTATAAGAAGCTGTGGAGATGCTGTGAGCAGTAACTGGACAAAGAGGATCACTGGCTATGGAGGCTGGGTATGTTTTCTCCCTTTTCTCCCACCTTTTTGTTGGCAAGTAGGCAACAGGATCACCTGACCCCCTTGTAATGTGAGTGAGTGAAGCACATAATGGGGCTTCAGGCTGGGGTTCATCCCTTCGTTTGTTGCCCTGTTTTTTTCTCTTTAGGCTGAAATTTCTCATTTAAAGACAGAGGATGCTGCCCAAATCCCACACAAGTCATGGGGTTCTGTTCAGAGGGGAGGCACCTGCCACTGTCAGATGCTGGAAGGGTGTCCCTGGGGAGATGAGCAGAGCCAGTGGTACTTACCCAGAGAAGAGAGGAGGATTCTTTAGTGGCTGGAGCCCCCAGTAAAATTAACCCCCTCTGCATTTCTGCAGCAGAACTGGGCTGTGCTCTCTGACCTCCCACATGGGCACTCTTTTAGTTTCCTTGCACCTTATTTTTGCTGCTTGTTACTTCTAATTTCCATCACCTTTCTTCCCACAGACTTGCAGGCTTCCTGTCAGGTGCCTCTGCCAGAAGCTGGTGCCTGCAGCCTTGCTCGTTGCTGCCTTTTGGTGGGCCATGAATTATGGACTGTAGAATTAACACACAGAATTACAACAGGAGGTCATTGCTGGACACTGACCTACATCACTAACACCCCAGTGGTGGCAGCTGGTTTGTTTTTCAAATTTACACTGATAAAAATCTCTTTAATATTTAAAACCTAGGCTAGTGCTGGGTCACTGCTGTTTCATATCTTTTTTAAAGAAAAAAACTTTTAAAATAAGGAGGTTGTTGCTGGATAACTGCCTGACTTGCTAGTTTTGAAATGTGACTCCAGGCAATTAGAAAGTTTGTCTTTTTTGTGTTTATTTTAATGCAATGTAAACTGTCTATTTCCTATAAATGAGTTTGTTAAAGAGATTCTGGATGTGAGGAAAACTAAAGGCATGCTGGTCATCCTTTAAATTTTAACTCTGTAAAAGCAATAGTAAAGATTAAAACCATGATACTTTTTTAAAATTAAATTGTTGCTTCAAACCTTCTGCTGTGTTGTCTGCTTTATTTTCCAAGACTCTGCTATCACACAGGATGCATTATATGTCATTGTGAATGTCATCTTCATTATGTGGCATATAAATAATGGCAGTGTCTTCTGCCCCTTTTCAGAGTAAAACTAGGAGCTGCCCGGAACAAAACCACAAGAATTTGATGGGTTCTGAGAAGGGATTTTCTCAGAGGATGCATGTCTTTTTGCAGGGCAAGTGCTTGGGGGGAATAGAAGCCTGAGAGGAACATGAGCACAACTGACAGGGTGGAGATGGTTGAGGTGTCACCACCAATCACCCTCCTGGATTCCATAGGTGGCCATTAAGGCCACATTAGAGTTTTTCCTCTCTCAACCTCTCCCATTTGTGCCTGGTTATTCTCTCTATATCTGAGTGCATTTTCTCTGCTGTTGAAGCTGGTTTTCAGTACCCAGCTACAGACTCTCTCAGTGAGAGAAAATGAAAGTGCACCTCTGTGGTTTGGGTATTCCCCTCAGCACAGGGGATGCCTGCTTCTTGCCCAGACAAGCAACTCCTACCCTTAGGGTATTTTTAAAACAGGAAAAGACAATATTAAGTGGATTTATGATATGAGCACTCCTCAGAGAAGTTGGACTTTCAAGTTTGAGTCTCTGCTTTAAATCAGACAAGGAATTTAAACCCCTCTTTAGTGAAGACAAATGCCAAATCAAGCCAAATTTAAGCATGCTGAGGAACATGCTTCCTCTCTTTAATGAATGGTGCCTAAATCCCATTATGATCCCAAGTGCCCATCTCAAAATATGTTTCTGGGAAAAAGAAAAATGAAGCTCCACTAGACTTTTCATTTGACCATTTCATGCAAAGGATTTTGCAATATCTTTGAATGTCTTGAGATGCAGAGCAATAGGAAAGCAGGCAAAGAAGGGAATGTAAAGGGTGATGGTTCCAGCATACCCCAGAAATTCAAGCAGCATATATTACAATGTCACATTTTTCCAAAATGCTCTCAAGCTGATGTGCTCTTCAGCAGTAGGTGGGCACAGCAGTTAACTGTGCTTTTCTAGAAAAGCAGTTAACACACCTGGAACTGGAGTCACACACAGGCCAGAAGTTGGCCCACATAGCCAAAAAGCCAGATTGAAGTTTTATCAGTGAATTGACTGCTCTGTTGAGCTCCATAATATTAGTGTAATAGAAAAATATGTTAAAGTTATTATTTAGTAAGGGGTAAAATTTAACATCAGGAAGGTCTAATAAACAAACTATTAATGTGTAATAAAAATACCAGCTATGCAAAAATTGACTCTTCCCAGCTGAATCAATTTAATACTACCAAATAATTATTTCTAGATAAATAACTTTAGTGCACAGGGGAGCAATGATGAACAGGAGACTCTTCACTGCCTATTTTATCCAAGAGCTGTGTGGGGTGACTCCACTTTTTCCCCACTCTTGTCATCCATAATGTAAGGCTTTGAATCACAAGAGAGGGGAATTTCATCATCCAGCAGGTATGGAGCAAAACACAGTCTCAAGGAATACAAAATCCAATCCCAGCAAAGAAACAAGTGAAACACAAAGCAAACAGCATCCAGAGCCCCAGCAATATGCACTAACTGGAGTACCAGGGAGCAGTCTGTGACAGGCTCCTCCTTCACCTGTGGAGCACAGTTAGTTAATCCTTTAGTCACAGCCCCACAGTGACTCAGGAGGCCCAACGTTAAGTCTGGTTTTTTTCACTGCACACTTCCTCATATGTAACACCATTTACGGCACTTGATTTTCTTCCACATCCTGTTGCTGCTTGTTCAAAGGCAAAGGAGCCATACTGGTTTCTCACCTCTTAAACATTCAGTTTCCAGAAGCAGAGGGGAGAGATGAGCAAACACTCAGATGAGATCTGGGATTCATAATTCCTTGGGCACTCTCTGCCCAGCCACAGCCAGTGATACAGCACACACAAGGTGAGGTTGTGCTGGTGGGCACCACACAAAATCATGCCCTGAACACTCTCCATACAGAACAACAAAGACCAACATCACTCTTTTTCTGCTCCTAGAAATTGCAACATCAGCACAAGAGCATGGTTCCCTCTGGCTTCTGGTTTTGGAGACACAAAGTTCACTGAGGAGCAGCCTCTACTCAGCCGCTGCACAGAAGAAAAGGCAAACACCTGACAGTGATGTGTCCTTCTTTCCACTAATTAAACAAGACCCACAAGGTTGGAATGCTCTTAGGATACAGATTTCCCTTCAGCATTCTGCAGCTGGCAAAAGTGCAAAGGTTCTCTAATGGTTTGCAAACAAGAGATTTCTAGCATGGATTTCCCAAAGAGCTTTAATTCCGAGCAAAGTGTACAACAAAGTGAAATGAGGGGAAAAAAATTATGGCAGGAACAGAAAACAGGTCTACAACATTTCCTCAGAAAGCTGAGTAATTAAAAAGGAAGTCCAGAAATTTTAAAGCACTAAAATTAGTGCCACCAACATACTATGCTCAGTTTCATCTATCATAAAAGCTGTTCTGAAAGTTATCAATGTTGCGTTTGGTCTTACAAGGTGTGGTCAGAAAGTTCTAACACAGGACAATTCAGTATTTAATAATATGAATGGGATTTAGTTGCAATACTCTAACCAATAATTCTAACTGAAGACTTTGGCATGCTTTTCTAAATAATGAACACCTTACCTGTAACATAGGACCCATCACTGAAATAATTTTCTTGAGTTATTCCAACCCTTAATCATCAGTCTCTATCAGTCCAGTGGTGAAGCTGAAAAACTCTTCAGTGTTTTACTAACTGTTAATGTTTACACATGCTAAAAGTGGAATTTGTACTGTAAGGGGAGGCACAGCTGCCAGCTGCAGTCCACAAAAGGACTGTTTAATAATACAGCCCACTTGGCAATGATAACAAGGGCCAGTGTTTTTAATTCACTCTCCCTGTCATAAATGTGAAATTACAGAATGACTGGTGCTGTAATTGGAAGTTCTCCTGCATTTCATAATACATTATTGAAGACACTGTCAGTCATTTAAGTAATACACCCTAATTTTTTTCTATGTATCTGTTAAATACAGCATTAAAATAGCAAAATAAAAAACATGAACTGGGAAATGGGAAGCTCTTTCAAGGAGGGTTTGGGACAACCTGCTGCTCTCCAGCTCATAATTTCCTGCTGCCAAGAAATTTACATAATATTTTTTGTTAAGCTTTTTTTCCCCAGTGAACATTTCTTGTGTAACTTAGCACAACCAGTGTGGCACTGGACAGCTGGAGGGAAAGTTACTTCCATCCACATGTGGACAGAGTCAATAATGATGCACCCCAAAGCATTAAAAATAGCAAGAAAAGCTTCATAGTTTATTTATAGATTAACCTTAAGAAAATAATTTTTCTAGTAACAGCATTTGCCTCACTCAGCTGCTACCTGGCAATGTGGATACAAAGTAAGAGAACTTTACACAGATGAACACCCCACAAGTCAGTTGAGCAAGAAAAACAGGAACATGAACACGCTGAAAGCCATCCCAAGAAATGGCTCCTCCAAATGTACCCTCCAGCCCAGAGCAAAGCTCTCTACAACTTGGAGCCAACAACCCCTGCATTCCTGCAGGAAATCCCTGCACCAGACAGCCAAGGCTACCAACTGGAATCTGAATCCACACCCAAAAAACTCCCCCCAAAAACAACCAACGAAAAAAAAACTAAAAAAAAAAAAAAACAAACCACCAAAACTTCAAGAGGGAAAGTTGCTTGCAGGATTGATGCCAAACAACGCTACTTGGCCTGTTTGTTGACAGCTTTGCCATCCTGACACAGATGGAAGAGCCAAACTTTGCTCTCCCCTTTCCACACCTGAGGAACTCAAAGGAAAATGTTCATTGCAATTATGCACATAGTGCTCTTTACAACATGAGAAGCCATGAATGTTTAAGACTTCCTCTTTTGGGAGCACCAAGTTTTAAATCAGAAAAAAACCCGAGTTGTGTGGATTTTTCTCAAAAGGTTATTTAAGTCTCCGCTGCTTCCTCATCTTCCAGAGAATCTACATGTTTATACTGTTTCCAGGCCTTTAAATTACATTGTTTGAGAATGGCTCCTAGTTGATTCCCGGGCCCCACTTCATAGGTGTAAGGGAATTCTGTTCCTTGCTTTCTTTCGTACACTGAGTGCATGGTCTGCTCCCACAGGACAGGTGACACCACCTGCTTCACTAACAGCTTCTCAATGTGCTTTGAGTGCATGTACTTTTTGCCATCGACATTGGAGTACACACAGAGCAGCGGTTTCTGAATTTCAATCGATTTTAGGACTTCAGCCAGTGGCTCTACTGCTGGTTCCATAAGTCTGGTATGAAAAGCCCCACTGACTGGAAGCATTTTTGTACGTTTAAAATAATATTTTCGGGCATTCTCCTGCAAAAACTCCAAAGCCTATAAAAGAGAGAGAGAAGTGAGTCTTGCACAACAAAGGTTTTCTCAGTCACCCCACAAGAATCACTTCATCAGATTTACTGTGATAAAGGGATTCCTTTCCCTACCCAACAACTGAACACATGCCAGGAAAAAAAAAATCCCACAGATCAAATACTTTTGTTTGGACAAACTAAGGCCGTACATAACACCCACACAGAAGCGCAAAGTAAAAGTTTTTAAGAAGTGAAATGCTCAGTTCAACTGAAGGAATAGTTACTCTGAAGCAATACCTGTAAGTGTCCTGCAATGACTCTGCTGTCTGGAAACAAATAGTTTGAAACTGTGCACACGGGGTTCTCTATACCCAGCGATTCACAGTGTTTACGGGCTTCCAGACAGGCAAATTTGTAATTTGCCTCTCGCCGGCCGACAACCGAGAGCATTCCACTGGGGACAGCTTCCGACGCCTTTTGCATGGCTTCGGCGCGCACTTTCACCGCGTACAGCGCTACGGAGAGAAACAGAGATGCTGCGTGAATGTGAGCGCGGGCACCTGCGCGCAAGAAAGGGCAGTTGTTCACTCTCGTGAAACGTCAATGCTTTTAATGCCGTGTTACACATGTGAAAGCCAACAGTGGAAGTAGAAAGTAAAACTTGTCCTCTAATTAAAAATAAAAAGCGGGAGGGACACAGTGATAACAGGCAATGCTTTGGAAACAGCGCGGGCCCGGGCTGGGAGATCCTAGCAGGGAGTTCCGCACGTCCCTCAGGCACCTTCGGCAAAGCCCAGGGCTCCAGCGAAGACCAGCGCCGCGAACTCCCCCACGCTGTAGCCGGCGGCCGCCACGCAGCGCTCCACGACCTGCGGGGACACAGCGCCGAGCGGCGCCTCAGCCGCACCGCGGGGCAGGCCCGAGGCGCCGCCGCCCCGACCCCGCCCGGCCCCCCGCGCCCGACCGCGGCCCCTCACTTCAGGCTGCAGGTGGTTGAGCTTCTCCACGGCGGCCAGGGAGGCGACGAACACGGCGGGC